>JAAAQI020122008.1:0-15588 GCA_011800005.2 Stichodactyla mertensii
AAATTACTATTTGGTCCTTAAAAACTCCTTGAAAACTCCTTAAATTTTGTTTACTGACACCAGCACGAACCCTGAAAGCATAAAAACTGCTCAAATTTCCAGAATAACTAAGTCAGTGAGAGTAAATGATTGTAAAAAATTTTGACTAATGTTTTAGCGTATTGTACTTTCCCCATATAAGTATTATTTCCAATATTATGAGAAAAATTTGCAAAGCAGTCAACGTATGCATGCCATCGTGGTCTAGACTTTTTTCTTCATCAAGACATTGTTATGTAATAGCTTTCTAATACGCTAACAAAGACCCAGGGCATACAATTGCTGCAAAATGTCAAGAGGATCAATAGCCATGTTTAATATAATCATTAAAATAAATCAAAGATGGATCTTTATGGCTATCATATATCAAATTTTCCATTGTAATGATACCAAATATTGTCAATTATTGCCCTAAATATTAAAGCTTTACTTTAGAAAATTACTCTTTTGCATTATTATAATACATAATTTATAAATAAAAACAATTGGAAAAGGGTTTGTCTGGTATAATGTGGTATTAATAAATCATTATTCAAAAATCAGTTGTTAATAGAATGTTAATGGATTAATAGACGACTGTTAATTGTTGCACTTATATATCATCACAAATTATTTAGTTTTCAAACACTCATGAATAATTATTAATGAGCATTTCAGCCTATCAAAAGCCTCAAATCAGTCACATGCATGCATGAGGCTTTAAACCTGGTAAAGTCTTCCTCATTAGTATTCTTTATAATTATAAAGAATACTAATGAAGGTGTCAGGGTTTTTTATATAAAGAATACTAATGAAGATGACTTTATATAAAGAATACTAATGAAGATGACTATATATAAAGAATACTAATGAAGATGACTATATAAAGAATACTAACGAAGATGACTTTATATAAAGAATACTAATGAAGATGACTTTATACAAAGAATACTAATGAAAGTGACTCTACAACGGAATCCACCAAACTGTGGAATAGGACCGAATTTATATATTGTGACCACGCCTACCGGTACTTGCTTTGATACCGGTAACCGACAGAAAGGATAAAGAAAAGTGGACGGAATTATTCTCAGACAAATCTTCTGACAGGAAAAGATTTTGGAAATTTGTCTGAAAAATATCAAAGTGCTAATTTTTCCCATCAACAGTTAAATATTTAGACGGTATTTAGAAACACATTCCTTTGTGTTTGTGGGCGGAGTCGCAGACGTTTGTGGGCGGCACCATCATACGACACATTCCACAGTTCGGTGGACTCTGTTGTATATAAAGTTTCTTGTTAGTTATAGAACTCATTAAACAAAACACGAGTAACTGTTGCAGTCTGGGTGGCTGAAGATGGAATTAACAGAATTGGAATTCCTTAGTACGCAAGCCCAATACCAACCACAGCATTTAAGCAAGCATCCTTTCGCTAAATGAAACTAATATCGCTCTTACGTTTTCCAAACATTCTTTTCCGTGTGGGAGGCGTTTTCTGTACAGTGCGCATGCCCATCATTTAAAAGTTTTCGTCAAACTATAATTTTGCTTTTCTTTTGCACTTTTCATTAAAATATCGTTAAATACTTGAACTTACTTATGTGACATGTTTGAAGCCATTCAATAAACTTGCAGATTGTGTTTTATTGGATCTAAAACCACTTGGCTATGCCTTGTGGTTTTAAACCTGATATAATGCTCCTGCTTGTTTATTAAACAGTACATTACAAATAATATCAAAATTATAATACAAGTGAAACAATTTTATTTCAAATTACCAATATGTTGAATTTCCAACAATCAAAAATAAAAATAATTTACATTAGGTTTCCCAAATTGTGAATGTGAATTATTTCTGCCTTACAGTCCTGGCTAATCCTGTCCTGATGTCTGTAGGCAAAACATTTGAAAAATAAGATTTTGAAATATAATTATTTTACAATATCAACTCTGTTATTTCCCAAATTTTATAAACTTACTACATGTATTTACAAAATATGTTCAAGTTGATCACCTTTTATAAATATTCTTTTCTCTTGTGAACATTTCAGTTTTCCTGTAACTATACTCCCCTTTAATCTAAGCTCTTTGCAGCTAAATGAAAGCTTTGAGTATTGCCATTATCAGTAGCAACCACATTCTAGATGCAAGACCAAATAAAACAGTGATATGACAATCTTTTAATCAATCCTTGACATCTGTTTTTGAAAAACTGGCGAAACCAAAACATCTTGCCTGTGTTCTTGTATAAATATTATATGATTTAGAAAATTATAAACTCAATGTTCTAATATAAAAATTTAAATACAATTTACAGTTATACTGCAATGGCATTTGCAGTCTAGATCATGAAATCTAAAACAACCCCAATGAATACTTTTCACATCCTAAGCCAGAGATTCTAAAAACTACTTCAACAAAGCCAAGAATATCAATAATTACACACGTTTATACTGAGCTTTTAGTTTGGATTATTTGTTACTCCAAATTTGATTGAAAATGCTTCATGTCTGAGCTATAAAAAACTTGTAAATTTTTATCAGATTCAAATTTTTGCTACAGGATACCCTACTTTAGCTCTAAACTTTAGAGAAAACTCGCTGTTAAGCATTAATTGCAGTTAATATGAAATCCCTCCCACAGTTACCTGTGTAATCATGTCGTGGCTTAATAAATATTTTTTGTAAATAATAATTTGATGTCTTTTTAAATTTTTACAATTTTTTGTTTATCTTGTCTCCTTGTCAACACCCATGATCCATTCAGCAACTCCAACGAAATACACAGTCTGTGCTATACCAAAAAGTGGGGCTATCACGATTATCCTTGGTACAGCACCTTTGTAAAAAGCTAAAATGCCTTCATTCCGGTAAATCTTGCGGGCACAGTCTATAATGCCATTGTAGGATGGCTCTCCTTGAGGTCTATTTAATAACTGTAATCTTGTTTTGATGACGTCACAAGGATTGACTGCTAAGCTTGATGTCAGGCCTGAAAAATAAGGGGTTACTAATAAATAAATGATTAGGAAGTCTCGGAAAATGAATTTTACATAATTATACAACTGTGACATGCCTCATTCAATGATAAATGGAAACTAGCGAGTAAACTAGTATAGGCTGCGTCGGTGTGTAATAAATACCATAACCAATAAAAGGAAATCTGTAACACCATGAAAAAAAAAGAAATATACTATCTTAACTTTACTTAAGTTTTACTCCAATGAAGGGCGAAAGCTTGAAACGTCAGTAAAGTTAAGTATATTTCTCTTTTTTTCATGGTATTACAGATTTCCTTTTATTGGTTATCATTCAATGATACATGTATATCTCACTGGCCTAAGAAGGAAATTACTAACTATTATGATGTAAAGCACAGATTGAAATTTTATTTGGTCACTGACTTGCTGTGGTTGGTTTTCCCCAATAGGGGAAAACTTATTGTGTGCTATGTAACACAGGATAAAAGATTATGAAGAAAAACAAGGGATTTTTTGAATTCTCATTTGTTTTCCAATTTCAGACCACATCATTCCCTTGGATATTGTTTTTTGTTTCTCAGTAGTGCTTGAGGAGATACATTAATATGGATGAGCCTCAAACAAAGAATTGCATTCTCAAGTGAATGACACGTGGTCTGAAATGGGAAAACAAATATGCCCACTGGATTAGGTCTATTCATTTACCTGCTAAACATCCAGCTCCTAGGCAATAAAACAATGGTGGTCGGCCACCAGATGCATCTATTCCCTTCAAATTTAGGTAGGCAAATAATGGGAAGTAGATACATGAAAATGGAACATCCCTGTGAAAAATATAGACATAACAATTTAGTCAGCAGTTGACCAATGATTTCTTGCAGGTTATTTAATGTTTTAACTGAATTGCATGAAATGTCAGTAACAAAGTCAATGCCAAGTTTATATGTTGATTGAGGCATTCAGACAACAGACACATCACAAAGAGTCTGAAGCCATTCTGCTTTTGAATTAAAATTAAAAAATACCGTAAAGACGGCCAAGTACCTAGCCTGATTTGATATGTAGCCCTATAGTAAACTTAAACATTTCAAATAAACAATTATTATACTTTTAATACTAAACATGTTTCGGCAAGACGTTTGCTGTCTTCAGTAGAAATATTGAAAATGATTGAAAATGATTGTTACAATGAATTATATACATATTATGCTAATTACAATGATTAAAGAGGGATTTATAGAAATTGTATATTATAGTAGCCCTATAGTACATTTTATAACTTTAGACACATGAGTTCTGAAGTTCAAGTTGTACTCAGATGTTCATGTTGAACTTCAAACCCACTTCCCATGTAAATTTGGTAATTCGTCAGACATTCAGTCTTTTTGCAAACTGTACTTGTTTTTTCTTCCTTGAAGCCATCCTTAGACAAAGCATTGCCCAGCTTTTCATAAGCAACTCACTCAGTTTAGAGCAGATTTCATATGACTGTGAAAAAGTCATAGCATGGTCAGTGCCCTAAGCGTGCCTTGCCGTGGCCGTGATGTTTTCTAGAATTCTAAAGTTCCTTGTCCGTGTCCATGCCGCGACTATTTCAGTCATACGAAATCTGCTCTGTACCTTGAAGCTGATTTTAACGAATAATACTGAACAGGCACAGTAAGTTCAAAGTTTGCCAATGAAGTTTATTGTGAACTTCTAAAGTATGACTTGAACTTCAGAACTTCTGAAAGAGCTTCAGAACCCTCGAAGGTTATGTGAAAAGCACTGTAATAACTATAACTCTGTAAATAAGTAGGTTTCAAGAAAAATACTGAAATTCTAATGAAAATAGGTCAAAGGAAATTAGCTCACCTTGCCATAGTGGCTCCTAATCCTCTGTAAATACCACTTATTCCTTTAGTTTGCAGTAAATCTTTAGCTATCTGTAAAGCTGATGTGGGTGCTGTTACTGATGCTGTGCCGAATGACCTGACAGGAACAGATGCTGCCGCTGCTGCTGTACCACTGTTGATAGAGTTACTAACTGTCTGGCTTCTCACTGTGGAAAATGATACATTGATAAATGCTTATTAATATCTAAGTTTCTTTATCAATATTTCAATTCTAAGAGGTAGAAGAAATTTTAAAATCAAAATGTGTTTTGTTCTGATATCACAGCATCAAAATTCATATTCATTGTTTTGTATTAATTATGGCAAAGAGGCAGGAGAGACACCAATCCTCATCAGTGGTGTTGATGATAATGATGGGGATGAAAAATAAGCTTTAAAGCTCAACTGCTAAAGTGAAATGACTTTCATTGCAAAAACAAATGAATAAATAAAATATATGCTAACCTTGTTTTCCAGCCATTTGAAGTTGAATCTTTAACATTTCCATCGGCGTGGTAATAACAACCTGAAATTGAAAAATGTGATTTATTTAAAATTAATTCAAACTAATATAACTTAAAAATTGGTAGGTAAAATTTCTTTAAACTTTGTGTGTGCTTGTTATTTAATGGATTGTAAGTGCTAAGAAAAAATTTAAAAATTCTGTAATAGGGAACATCCTAAAATAAACTTCATTGATTTTTGAGAATTCCCCATTACAGATTTTTTTCTTTTTCATTCAAATCAAAAAATGAGTCATAAAGTTGAAAGAAGCCAATTTTAAAAGGTTTTTACTGAACAGTTTTTGAGCTATGATTTTTTAAATGAAAAACTTTGCTCATATTTGTAGTGTTCTATCCTTGTCAAGTCTAAAGCCAAGGATTCCTGCACTGTCTTAAGATGTAACATTTCATATTTCAGCTAATAAATAAGGTTGCCTTTTACCAACATGGGATAAAAATCATAAATAGTAAAATTTGAAAACCAAATTGTCAACATGTCTATTTTAATGAATGATGCTTGCTCAAGATTTATAGAGCAGATTTCGTATGACAAGGTTGCAACACAAACACAGCATGGACACGGTCAAGGCATGGAAAGGCATGTTAAAATTCTAGAAATCATTACAGTCACGGCAAGGCACACTCATGGGACTGACCATGCTGCAACTTTTTCACACTCATGAAATCAGCTCTATCTGACATGGTGTTGATGACTTACCTGACAAAAACCTGCTGCAGCACCAGCAATCATTTCTAAATGCAAAGGTAAAATGTGCCTAAAAGAATGAAGTAAAAAATTATTTTATAATAAAATCAGTTAGCGGATAATCAAAAGCTAAACATTCAGCTAATGTACTTATAAAGGAAATGATATTATGCACACTTACATCTTTCCTCCAAACTTTTGTCTTAGTTGATCATTGACAGCAAGCTTGATAGCTTTTTCTGGATTGATTAGAACAACATTCACTCCAAGGCCTAATAAGATGAAATGATAAAAAATCATTTTGAAAATGGTCAATTTGTTATAGATTAAATACATGCAATTTGGGCAAAAAAAACTGGTTTTTACCTTTATATAGTCCCCTTGGCCCTTCTGATTTAGCAACTTGAAACAGAACATCCTGACTGTTGGTGCAATGAAATATATTATTTGGGTAAAAATATTGTACCAAGCTAATATTTTGGCAATGTGCACTTCACCAGAGGAGCTAAAGCAACAGGATTTTTTGATGGGGCTTTGCCCCAAGGAGTTTTTTTAGGCTGGTGCACCATATACATTTGAAACTCTTTCCCTGGGGGCAAGGCTAGGCCTACATTGTATGGAGTAGATTATACTTGATGTGCTATCATGTGTCATCCTCTTGGGAATACAATTCTTTATTATAACATAGCTAAGATATAACGCGCTCGCTCTGATTGGCTGGCTACATATGAAAAGAAATGAATGGTTCATGGTGATAGTGCACACTCACGCATGCCAATGTCAAACTGTTTCCAATTCTTTCAAGCCACTTTCTTAGAACATGAAATTGCTTTTCAGGATTACGAATATTGATAAAAACCACATTGTAGATAATTCTTCTTTTGTAAAATTTCCCATAGGAAACGTTTTTTGATGATTTTCGAGAGCATTTTTAAAATTTTTTCTCTTTAAGAATGGCTGAATGAATTTTGAAATCACAACATTTTGTAAAAGAAAATAAACCCTTTTCAACATGTACAGGCTCTACCTATGTTATAAAAGCAATGGTCAACGTTTTGCTGTGCGTAAATCTAGTTCTGGATGCACTTGGATAGTTGGGAGAGCACTCTGGTAGCTAGAGTTGGTCTCGGATCCACCTCAAGCAACTCTTACACTACCATCACGTGCTCTACCAACTATCCATGATCCACATGCATCCAGAACTAGATTTACGCTAAACATTGACCATTCCTTAATTTGGGTTCACATTAATGTGTGTTTTGAGAACAAAGAAGTAAAACCCAAGGGAATGACATGTGATCTGAAATGGGAAAACATTACACCCTGCAAACTGAAAGACCAGAACTTACAAGTTCTTGTAGAGCTTTGGACCTCCATTTAGTTGATTCTGTAGTCTTGTTTTACAGAGATCAAGAGGATATGTACATGACACCCCAACAACGCCTGCTATGGCTCCATTCAACAACTTTGCTAAGAAACTAAAAAATGAGAAAAAGTTTACACTCAAAATTCCTGTAAAACTGTAAAAATCTTCATAAATGTTTTTATTAAATGTTTAATTCCTATTAAAATCTTGAAAAAATGGTATAAAAATTATTTGGGTCGTCTAATAGGTGGATTTAGTAATCATTAAGGAGGCTCGAAATAGTTTTCGTGTGCGCACTCTTAAT
Source organism: Stichodactyla mertensii (assembly GCA_011800005.2). Lineage (NCBI taxonomy): Eukaryota > Metazoa > Cnidaria > Anthozoa > Actiniaria > Stichodactylidae > Stichodactyla > Stichodactyla mertensii. The sequence goes on from JAAAQI020122008.1 coordinate 7,755, forward strand.
GACGTATTCAAAATCTTTTGAACTTGCAAAATAAAAATTTTGTCCCCAAAAATCTCACATTCAAACTAATATAACTTAAAAATTGGTTGGTAAAATTTCTTTAAACTTTGCATGTGCTTGTTATTTAATGGATCGTAAGTGCTAAGAAAAATTTAAAAATTCAGTAATAGGGAACATCCTAAAATAAACTTCATTGATTTTTGAGAATTCCCCATTACAGATTTTTTTCTTTTTCATTCAAATCAAAGAATGAGTCATAAAGTTGAAAGAAGCCAGTTTTAAAAGGTTTTTACCGAACAGTTTTTGAGCTATGATTTTTTAAATGAAAAACTTTGCTCATATTTGTAGTGTTCTATCATTGTCATAGCAACTTCATACGTCATATTTTCATTTTAATTCTAATCTTTACTCTATGGTCTTTGGTCTTCTGGGTCAACTTACTGTCATATATTAGCAATATAAAGTTTTTCAGGGTCATTTTTGTTAGCGTATATGTCAGTTCTAAAACCCTTTCAAGCCTCCTTAAGTTATTAATCTTATAATTTAGTAAAGGTTTACAGGCGGTCGTCTTTTTTCTTATGGCAAAATTTTAAAATAATTATAGCAACTTTCTGTTTTTCAAGAAGGACACTTTACCGTCACCTATTAAAGATGAAACACAAACAAAATAATATTTTTTCTGTTAGGCTTTCTAAGCTTTCTTTATAAAAATAAGAGCGAAAAACAAGATATCGTGACAACGTTCGGCTCGCTGAGACGACGCCATGTTTGATTGCGATAAAAAAACCTCCTTTTTGACAGAATAAGACTCCAGTAATGAAAACAAAACATGCCTCACCTGTTTCTATTTTCCATCAGAGGGGGAGTTTCTTTCACAATTTTCGGCTTTCCCGTCGGAAAACCCAGTAATTTTAGAAATAATGGAAACGCAGAATCTTGCTCTTTGACTTTCCGACCAAAAGGAAAGCCCGCGCTTTCTTTGGTTGTCTTGGTAACGATTGTTGACCAATGAGAAGCCTCGTGGCCTGCTGAAGTAATAATACTGATGAGGATGCTGTAGTACTTTTACTATACACCGGTAGTGCATGGTCGTATAATCACGCTAAATTCTCCTGGTGCTAGCAATTTTACGGGGGTAAGTGAAAGAAAAGGCTATTTCATCATCCTACATAACCCACATAAGTAAAAATCGAGTCGTAAGTTTTGAATCTGCGATCGAGTAATTTCCAAAACAGCTATAAAAACAATACGACGGAAGACGATCATTTACTTATACTTATCAAATTATAGAATACTTGTAGAATATACTGAAATCGTTGTACTAGCTATTATCATGATCAATACACTGCTTACGATCTTTCGATCATCAACGAAAAAAATAATGCTTCTTTTATCTTATAGTTCGCATCCTCGGAGACCCAGGGGTAAAATTCTCTCTCGTTCCTTGCTTTCAGAAATAAACACGATCAAAGCGCCACTCCAAAATCTTCGAATTCGTCTTCTTCTCTGTAAACTCGCTAAACGAATTTCAAAGATTTGTACTTGCGTGTGCTAGGGTATGGAGGTCCAACCATAACCGAAATACAGATTTACTAAGTTTACGTACTAGCATTTACAGCGCGACGCGTAAAAGTATGACCACTTTTAATGTATTCGCATACTTTTGTGCACGGGATTTGTACGTTGAAGTGACACATTTAGACAAGAAGCTGTCTGGTTTTACCAAATATGGTGAGTAATAGCTCGTTTGTCAGCAACATCCCGTGCATAAAAGTATGCGAAACATTAAAAAGTGGTCATACTTTTGCGCGTCGCGCTGTAAAAGCTAAGCGATGGAAGCCCTCAATTTGTTCTCTTGAAAATCTACTTACGTTCGTCTTTAATTTCGAAATCTTCCATTCTTGTAAATTCTCAACGTTTCAGTCTCTAACAGAATTTTCTTCTCGTATATTTATCAAAGCAAAAGAATCCACTTCTTACTCAACCAGATACACTAAACTTTAAACTTGGTTGTTTGGAAGCGGCCATATAACATATATAAAGCTGTGTGGAGCCGTTACTATGGAAACGTAACGTCATGCGTGACCTACATGACACAGGAAGTCCGCTTCAAGTAAAAACGAATCTGACCCATAAATAAGTGTTTCAGACAACACTTTTTTCGTTAATAAACCTTAGAAATTTCAGTAATAACGACATGCAGTATTCTCTCTGGTACTTAACATCGACTTGTTGTGCGACATATGTTATAAGCTCAAACTTTTACTCCTCCGCAAACTAATTTGAATATTCTTTAAATTTTTCAGAAATGCTCGTAGTTTTCGCTGGAAAGTTAAGTCAAACTGCAAGTAAACTTTATTCCGCACTATGATAAAGCATTCTTTCAAAAAATAACATAGCATCACGTTCATTATCAAACATACAAAAGGTGCCATCAACGTATCCCCGATAGAATAAAACATTAGGACCGTTCTTGCGAATCTTTTCATGGGTTTCCATGAAAAATCATGGCTTGATAATTATAACGGCCCTAATGTTTTATTCTATCGGAGATACGTTGATGACACCTTTTGTATATTCTTTCAAAAATTTTAATATTAATCCTTATTTAAGCGATTTTCTTTTAGAAATTACCCATAATGCATGCAGTATATTGATTTGATATAAGTAGATGCCTTATTGAGTTTTGCAGGATTACAAAGCGCGCTCTCTCTCTCTCTCATTTTCATCTATATTTAGGAAATTAAATCCTATAAAATTTTAACGTTTCTGCTTTGTTCTCATTATAAAGTATTTTTTGTTTGTATGGGTTCACTAGGAAATTCAAGACCTAGTTAAAAAATCGTAACCTCATACAGTTTTTCAGCTTTTGTAAATGCACGCAAGCTCGGCTCATTTCAGAGTTGGTAGAGGGGAAACCTCACCAACTCTGGCTCATATTTATGCGTGATATTCAACATGGCCGACTGCAAAAATATAACCAAGTGCATGAAGATGAAAATAAGCTAGACTTACAGTTTCCTGCAATGCTAAATGTAGAAGTGGCTGCGCCAGTTTGTTACGTCTTATCCCTGCGAGTTGATTCGCGTCTGTTTGACTAATTTCAGCTTCACGCAGTCAATACTGCGAGGTCACGTGACTGTGTGGTGGATAATTTGATTGGCTGATAAGGAGAAACTCGTTCATCGTTTGCTTTGATCGCGTTGTTTAAAGATTAATGAAAAAAGATTTTTGACAAACTATTAAAGATTTATTCAAATATAAGCAAAAAACCTTTAGGCCCAATGATTTTTCAGGAAGAAAAGATACATCCAGTTTTTCTGTCGCTGTGCCTGTGTATTTTATTTATTTATTTATTTTTTTGGACTGAATTGTATTCAACTAATCGTAGTTGGTACAAGTACTCAACTAAAAACTAGGCCTCTAGGAAATTTTTATTCAGTTTCAAGTTCCTCGAGTGAAAATAATGAATAAATAAATAAATAACATTTAGTTAATTTATTTTCTAACTTGCGTAGTTTAGTAATTTGTTCGCAATAAAACTGGAATTGAGCAAAGCAAAACAAAAACAAAATACGCCCACAAGTACAGATATTGTAGTTTGAGAACTGATGTTACGTTTGTTAATGAACAAAATCTATGACGGCAAACGAGTGACATAGTAGCAACACATTGTCTTTCTTCATACAATCTCTACTGGCGAGTGTTTTTACTGAAAAAATGCGTAGTGAATTAAATTATTGGGTTCTATGTCAAACAGGTCAATTTGACCCACCAGTCAAACGTAAATATTTCATCTCTGCGAAAAAAATTTAACACCAATTCCACGGACGCACTATAGGGCAATTTACTAGTTTTTCTAACCATGCTGTGTACTGCATATCGTACTTAAATTGGTCGGGTGAAAATTTTGTTCACAATCTACTGAATATCACGCTGGCAGATATCCCATTCTCAAATCTTACATGGTCAGTTTTTTATTGGAAATTCCCTGAAATTTTCAGTTTATGTGCTTGCGAGTAATAGCTTTATGGAGCCAAATCTATACTGCTGAAGCGTCTATTTTTATTCCCCATCACATTCTCAAAGGTTTTCAAAAAAAACTTAGTTTGTGTCTCTGCCGATGCAAAGAAAAAAAAGGTAAAATCATCAATTTTATGGGTTTGAATAAATATTTTAGCAGCTAGTCTCAGTGTTATACATCAATTCGAAAACCTCAAAGGCTGTTTTTTTGCTTCTAGATATGAAATCTTGATACGACAAAAAGTATTTATAAACTTCGTGCCCGCGAATTTGCAGTCAGGTTTCATGTTTGAATTGACAGTACACTTTAATTGTATCTGAATTTAGATGCTTTGTTAGTTATTCAGGACATTTCTACTGTAAATGATCAACAGTCTTCATAAGTAAGAAGGTAGAGAAAAAGCTCTGTGTGCCTGAACAATAAAAAGCGACTAAATTTGGGGTTTTCGTTTTATCTAGAAAATTTCCTAGTTTGTAACTAATCTCTACTGAGGGAAATTGAATTCTAAAACAAATTTAAATAACTACATAAATATTTCGATTTGACTGAAAAGTACTTTTCCCATTTTCCCCTTTTTTCTTTTCGTTTTTGTTTTATTTTACATTCTCGCGTGCGCTGGTGTGAAGACGCGCCATTCTTGCCAGAAAAGGAAGTCAGTATTGCATCCGTTGACGTAAGGCTCCAACTTCAGTCAGACAGGTTTTGGAGTAGTTCTTGCATATCAATAAGGGTCGTGATGCTGTGCCTCCTCGCCACATAACTGTCAACCTGGATTCCGAACCCGATTAACAGGTTCTTCAAAACTTTTGTACGTGCTACTGCTAACATAATCGCTGCGGCATACTATGCTTTAGTCGACCTATCCAGTAAACCTAGGTGGTTAATTAATAGAGAAAATTATTGAGCGGTTTTCGTATGAATGGGAACCGACACGGCAAATTCGTAGCTGTAGTAGTACTGTCTTACCATAGCCATATAGTTACGCTTTGTGATTGGATAATTCACGCAAAAACAATGGGAAGCCATACACCAGTTTCCATACATCGGTTCACTGGTCACACACAAAGCATTCAGCCGAGGCTCCAAGGGGATATTTGCATAATCCTTTGAAACTAAGGCCACTGGACCTTGATGCCTCGCTCGAGAGCTTTGTGTTTGGCCAGTGAACCGATGTATGGAAACTGGTAAATTTCGGTGTTACGGTGACACTATAGAGCAGATTTCGTATGACTGTGAAAAGGTCGCGGCACGGTCAGTGCCGTAAGCGTGCCTTGCCGCGACCGTGATATTTTCTAGAACTCCAAAGTTCCTTGCCCGCCTTGACCGTGTCCGCGCCGTGTTCGTGCCGCGACTTTTTCACAGTCATACGAAATCTGCTCTACTGTTTACGTGCTGTAAGTCGGTATACTTTACGTGTCCAACTCAATACGCACTTCAGAAATGTTGTATAAAATTTTATTTTCCACCAGCAACGATAAGGAATCTGTACAACAATTCCTGCTACTAAGCAAATAAAAATCTTCACAGAACTGCTTTTCATTTTGGACCTGGAAGTCTTCGTTTTTTTCCTACGAGTGACGACACACTTGAAAGCTCTGTACCTCCTTTGCCTTTGATCCACATCATGCGTCGTTTTGTCAGTCGGTTAATATTGTCTCAAAAATATGGATCAAAACGCGGTTATTCAGTTATAATAAATACTTTATTTTATTTACGTCATGTAGTCCAGACCACTGATAAAATCAGATGTATCAGCTTGATGAGCAGTGATTGGCTTAATGGATGTCGTCAGTTCCGTGCAGTAAGGCCTCGATAGGCACCCGGATTCATGGTTCCGACTTAACTTAGTTACCGTTGCTAAGTACCACAAGCTCAACAAATTAGCCAGAATATCTCAGCATTTAAAACTTTGATCGCAGAAAAGTTTATTAAATATTGTTTCAATTAATTACTGTCTCATGAAAATAAAATAAAATTGCCTTGTAATCCTTGTAGTTCCCTTCAAAACAGAAAACTTGTTGTTTGTGGGACAAGATCGTCTTAATTCCACTGGGAAAAATCCTGCGAAGGTGATTGGTTGCTATTGTTTTGGTCGGAACTATCAATTGAATCGCGTGTCATACGAGACAGTCTCACAGTCACATGAAAACTATTCTCTTACTATAGAGCAGATTTCGTATGACTGTGAAATAGTCGCGCGGCACGAACACGGCGCGGACACGGTCAAGGCGCGGCAAGGAACTTCAAAATTCTAGAAAACATAACGGTCGCGCGCGGCTCTATTTTGTCTACTGGGTCGTGATCCTTGTCACGTACATTAAGAAGGGTGGGATGGGGTGGCAATTGTATTTCAAGGAACATGGGTCCAAATAGAGCAGATTTCGTATTATAACTGTGAAACGCTCGCGGCACGAACACGGTCGTGACACGGTCAAGACACAGTGAGAAACGGCAAAATTCTAGAAAATATCACGGTCGCGGCAGAGCACGTTTGCGGCAACGATCGTGCTGCGAGCTTTTCACGTTCATACGAAATCTCCTCTAATTCCAACGTCTAAGAAGAAGGCTAAGGTAGAGATGAAAACCTTGTGATTAGAAGTGATTTTCGAAACAGTTTTTGTGTCTTCCCCTTCGTGAATGGCCGACAACAATAAGACTGACAACATAATTCTAAATTAGTTTTAATATGTCAGACTTTCTGAATATTGAGCGAGCTCAGGCCCATATGAGGACCATGAACTTTGACACCTGTAATAGCACCCATTATAGAAAAAGCCACTTGGTACGCACACTATAGTAAATACTAACTATAACTACCAAGAGCAACTCTAGTACTGTCATCAAAATGCATGAAACTAACAAGAAAAGTTAAGTCTTGCATTTAAGTCTTGTTTTCATACAGCTTTCAGTTTGCCTTTGTGTCTCTGTGTCTCTCTCTCTAAGGTCCACAACAAAATATACTTAAAGGCCCGTGCAAACGCACGCAGCATTGTTGGCCAACAACATCCAACATTGTTGGGCCCAACATGTTGGGAGCGTTGGTTTGAACACCATGTTGCGTGTTGTTGGGACTTGTTGAATGTTGTTGGGTGAAGTTTGAAACGCGTCAAACTTCAGAGCCAACAAGTCCCAACATTTCTTTTGTTTCGTGGTCATCGAAGCGTAGCCCAACAATGTTGCGTTCGTTTGGACAGGATGTTGGGCGTTATGCCCAACAATGTTGGACTCACACATGTAAATTACGCATCGTATCCATGGAAATTTCATACAAACAAGCAAGCGTATTACCCAACATTGTTGGGTCTTGTTGCGAGCGTTTGAACACAAACACCAACAGCGAACCAACAACTGCCAACAGTATTGGATGTTGTTGCGTTGGTTTGCACGGGCCTTAATACTCTTGGGCGCAATGCTCACCCACTCATTTCAGACCACGTGTCATTCCCTTGGGAATAAGATCCTTTGTTTGAGACTCATCCATATTAATATCTCTTCTCAAGGGAATGACACATGGTCTGGAATGGGTAAACATTACACCCAAGGTAATTTGGTCAATTACATTACAATACAGCATGTTGCAAACCAGTACAACATGAAAATATGGTCCTAGACATTTCATAAGTGTTATAAAGCTATCACGATCGACCTTTATGGGCATAAAATGGCTTGCCTGCGGATCGCCATTTTAAAGGTCTCCAGCTCATACTTTATATATTACTTAGGGAGCATTCATTTTTTAGACGAGGGGGGGGGGGGGAGGAATTCAAGGGTGGGTCCTTATTTTTTAACCTAACCAAAAAGGGGGTCAGC
>JAAAQI020122019.1:0-15586 GCA_011800005.2 Stichodactyla mertensii
AATAATCAACTCAATATTCGAATAATGAAATCATTAATGCAGTCTAGAAGGGCACGCTTCATGTCCTTTGACTGTAAGAGTTGATGGGGTGATCTAGGATGGCTACCAGAACTTCATTTCTAGAATTCAGCATGTGTTTGACTTGTGTATTTCAACCAGTTCTCCCTCTATGCCATTGTGGGCAAGTCAGTGCTTCACCAGGACAGTTTATTTGGGAAGCCAGTTGAATGACCGGAATCACAGGACATGCTAATAATTCCTGAGTTACTTCTGGTAACCGTCCTAGGACACATCATCATCAAATCTTAAGGTCACTAATACATAAAAAAGGGGGAAGCTTGAGGATCAGGATGCTCAATACAGTAGTATGTGACTTACAATAAGGGTTGGTCCAAGGCCTTTAAAAAGGCAGTTACTGAATAATCCACCCTCTTCTCTTAGGATCGTAATAAATGCGTGTCTGATGTTCCTGCATCACCAATAAAAAGTATTTATCATATCAGAATAAAAGTTTTTTTGAACTTTTTGGAATATGCAATCTTAATGGAAAAAACAGGGGAGGGAAATGGTTTTAAGGTAAAGGAAAAGTCAGGGAATTTTGTAGTTTGAGATGTTCAACTTTATATTGCAGCTTATAAATTTAGCACTTCCTTAAATATGGGGAAATTAGAAAGTTCAAGGAATTATTACAGTCAAACTAAGAAAACCGTGAACACCATATGCCTGGAATGTTAAGCATTGCGTTCTGACCAATCACATGTGAGGATTAATTAGAAATGAATTAATTCTCAAATGTGATACTTAACATTTCAGACATATTTTAGGTGTTCACGGTTTTCTTAGTTTGACTGTAAGGTGTGACTCTTATTATAATGGTAACGTAACTGTGATTATTTCATTATACCTGTATTTGCGTTCAGCCCCCTCTCCTTGACAGGCAAGTCTTGTCCTGAAATGAACAGAAAAATTTATTAGACAAAGGTTGGAAAGAATATATTTTACTAAACGTGGAAATTAATGCTACCTGATCAAGTCTAATGGGTAGGTTACTGTTGCCGACACTATACCAGCAGATGCTCCAGCGGCAAGTCGCTTTATTGGATGCTGTTCTCTCACATCTTCAGGGATTTTAAATAGCTGAAAATTGATGATTCAATCAATGAATCAATCAGCATTAAATAAAGGATACTGCTTTGAGATTCAGGAGTAGATCCTATTGTCTGAGGGCATGCACCATTTATGTTTCTGCCTTGAACAGCAAAACTAAATAATAAAACTGGCTGTAAGTCCCTCATCTCAGGGGGTGTGCACCCCTTGTGCCCACCCCTGGACCTGACCCTGAGTCTGATACTCAATATAAATGATAAGGCTGATGCTTGATACCCATTTTCTGGAGGCCTCATAGTTTTGTTTAATTTACCTTTTTAAACTCTTCATATGAAGCAAACTGCACAGCAGTATATGGAACAATACGAACAATGTTTGTACCATTGCCCTGTGGTACAAAGACAATCATAATTTACTTCATTGTTTATTTTATATTCAACTTTATCAACCACTCATTGATGAGAGCCAAAGTTTTTGCAACCAGGATGACAAGGTCAATGCTACACATTAAATGTCCTTATCAAAAAAGAATTCACAATGCTTGTCTTACTATTCTGCAGATGTAATAGACCTTATTCGCTTGGGCGTAATGTTTTCCCAATTCAGACCTCTTGGGAATACGATTCTTTGTTTGAGGTTTATCCATAGTAATGTACACCTATTTCAAAAATCGTTGTCCCAGCTGAAGGCAACAGTCAACACTCCAAGACTGCAAAGGATTTCAGTGATTTTTTTAAAAATCAATTCATCTAGAGCATATTTTGGCTGCATGCATTTGTGACATATTTCTGGCAAGTGGCAGTGGTAGTTCAGGTGTTAAACTGAATATTTTGGAAAATACCAGCACTGCAAACATAATTTGTGAGAAAAATTACTGAAATACTTTGCGGCCTTGGAGTGTTGACTGTTGATTCGGCTGTGACAACAATTTTTGAAATAGGTGTATCTTCTCAAGCGTTACCATTTACCATTAAACAAAGGAAAAAGTCCCAAAGGAATGACACGTGACCTGTATTGGGAAAATAAATACGACCAAGCGAATAAGGTCTATTGCAGAGGCAGTACCTTCTGTGTGCAGTTATTTCAAGACCCTGAGTTTTTTACTCCATTTTTGGTAAATAGTATATCAATATGTAATTTGCATGGCTGGTTGGGAAACTGTAAGTTTTCAGCAGTAGTTTTGCTCCTATTTCTGATGGGAGGGAGAATCCCCTAGTCCATGATGTATACTAATACTTTTGGAGAAATCCCATAATGTGGATACTAATTTCCAGTCAGTACGTGAAATTCCCTTTTGTATTCGCTATCTTTATTTGCTGGGCACGTTTTGAGGTGTGAGTCTAAACTTTTAAGGTTAATTGTTTTAAAATCTATACACATTCCATGCATAAAAATGCAGACAATACTGACAAATCATTGATGTAAATGTTGATGTAATTGTTACAATTTAACTCTCACTAAACAATCACTGAACTGGGCATAATTATTTCTATCCGCCAATATCTAGTACACGACAGAAAACACAAGACACTACTAATAAACGTTTATAATAAACTTATAATAAAATATGTACTATATCTCGTGTGTTTATACATGTAAATCTAAAGGTGCGGTAATAATATGGGCAAGAAAATCGCGCAGAAGCAAAAACGTTGCAAAGTAAATGTTGCTCGAGGCAATGTTGCATGATAAATTGCACGATTTTTGCTAGCACCGACGCATATGTGACACGAAAACAGCTGTCTCCGGGATGAATATGCAAAAACACGTACAACAGTTTAACGAATCTATAGCACTGCTTCTTTCTGATTGCGATATGTAAGGGAATTACCTTAAAATATCCAATGATGCCTTCATTCTTGTAGATCTTGGCCAGCGTACCTGCCACTCCAGCGTATTTGACATTTGGACCAGTAGTTTGAATCTGTACCACGCAAAACAAACAATTATAATTTCTTGAGTTGCAAACCAAAAAAAAGGCAATTACGAAGGAATTAAACGAGAATTTTGTGACTTTTGAATAGAAAATCGAAAGAGATTCTATTTTAAAGATATTCCCTTTAAATGCTTTGGAGGACATTAGGTGAAGATTCGAAGTCACGCAACAATATTGTTTGAATTACTCTGTATTAGAGATAGAAAACGACAATGAAGAAGACCTCTTTTACCTGTAATAACATCTTCACTCTTTCTAACGGAGAAACACATGTTCTTGAGACGCCTCCAGCGACTCCTCCTGCGACCAAGTGAACGAGTTGATCTTTGGGGATGTACTTTTCCCACCATATTGAAGCTGGCGCTTCCTTTACGCTGGTCATCCTGGGTAGACGTCTTCAACTACAGCGATTATAACATTCCTGGATTCACTCAACTGTGGAGGACCTAACGAACTTCCCTTCTTGTGCTAGGGGGGAAAACTGTGAATTGTTTACGAAAATATATAATTCTTAAACTGGAAAAAATTTAGTTGTACGAAAGATAAGTGTCTGTCAATCTCTTGACGTCTGGCTCATCACTGATGCAATCTACAATGCCTTCTCATTGATACCTGAAGCTTACCGGAACTGACGTCATATATTATATTCGTGCCATATATGTGATCTACACCATTCACTTGGGCGTCTTTGTTTTCCCATTTCAGACCACGTGTCATTCCCTTGGGTATTGTTTCTTGTTAACACTTGAGAAGATACGCTTATATGGGTGAGCCTCAAACAAAGAATCGTGTTCTCAAGGCATTGACACGTGGTCTGAAATGGGAAAACATTACGACCAAGTGATTTGGTCTGTTGCAGGGAAATTCAGAAAGACTTAATAATAGCACACACTCAGTTGAGGAACTGGTCATAAAGTGAAGGTGGCACAGGGGGTGGCACAAAACGTGATAACCACCCTCAACTAATGCTCATTTTCTCTTGACCCACCCTTAATTACTGAATAAATGTGACCCCCCCCCCTTTTACCAGCCCATCCCCACTATACTTTACGATTAATTACTATTTCAAGCAAAAAATTTGTGAGTGCAGACCAGCAACAGCGAGCAGCTGAATGAGATTGGAAAGAGCAAGCTGTGAAGAATACAGAAAGATTAAGTGCAAATTAGAATCCATTTAATATTTTTCTTATTGCCACTATTCTACTCTTGAGAATTGGATAAGCTAGGCCACAATTGTACTGACAAAAACATATCTGGTGTTATAGTGTTAAGCTACTGTAAAACCCATATTAATAATTAATGAGCAAAACACAATAGAAATCATTGACCATGGAGGAGTTTTTATATCTGATATAGAATCGTCTTCATTTGCATAAACTTTAACTTGGATTTTCTCTGCCAAATTTAGTTCATTCCTCAAAAATTCAGTAGAAAATGAGAACATACCTTAACGTTTTTTAAGCCATCTAAAAAACAAGCAGCTCATGTTTTAACAAACATTAAAAACCCTAGACTATGCCTTGGGTTTTTATATTTGATAAAACACTGCTGCTAATTATTTAAATACTACTTATAAACTATTATTTTATATAGTTAAGCCTGCATACAGATGTCACTATGCCTCATATTTCTTCATCCAAGAGGGAGGGGCAAGAGCCCTTCACAAAAAAGAAAATATTGACACTAGGCATAAAATATTTCTTTTGTAAACACATTTTTAATTCATAATTATATCATAAGGAGAATTTTTAATGTGCATTGGTTTGCTAGTAAAAATTAATGTTAAAGAATAATGTAGAAATAAGGTAGAAAGATGGCACTTAACCAATGAAACAGAAGCTAATAGTTAAAGTTTAATAGACAAATAGAAACAAAAGAAAACAATGGAATTAGTGTCTACTTATCTCACACGAGACCAAAAACTATTTCACAGGTTAAGTGCCGTCACTCTTCATGTGCAAGCTAAGCTAGGATCTTCACTGCACAAGGAAACGATTGTGTTCATGCAAAGTGCCCCTCAAATTTGATGCAAATGAATCAAAACAAAATGCAAAAAGAGAGCTTAATTGAAAGAACAATAAGAATGCTGACAACCCTATAACAATGGCACTCGAAGAGAAGAGAAATGAAGGATGTCAGAGAATACATTCCCTTGGGTATTATTTCTTCATTTACTTTTAAAGGTTGATGAGATCAGAAGATACAGCTAATTTCTTGAAGGTTTGAGAATGGAAAACATAATATCCCGTGGTGAGGTATTAAAATACATCAATAAAATTAAAATTATAATATAAACACTTCAGATTTAGTGTTATTTACAAGGCTTTATTGTAGTCTTGTAGTCACATTTCATAAAGCTGCTATCTGTAATGACCTGACTCATTTGTACAGGGTTAGCATCATTTATAAGTAAGTTATTCATAGATCTAGTGAAAGTTAGTAGAATTTAAAACTGTTGGTATTTTTCAAGATGTTGTATACATTCTTTGCATTGGCATTGGTTAATGAATTAGTTGCTCTTGCAGTAAATGAAGCTAAACCGGTACAAATGAATTCCTGGTCAAGGATTACAGCAGTAATTATGGAATGTGAAACCAGACTATTGCTTCCTTGAAATTTGTTACACATTCAATCTTTGAACAAAAGTGGTCAACTTTATCAGATATAAAGGACTGTCATCAAAATTATGGGAACACCAGGGGTTATTAATTGTACAAAATGTAATAATTTATAAAAGCATTTTAATATGAATAAAATATAGTTCTGTAATTATTCTAGTGTTTGGTGTTGAATGTTTCACTACTGGATGAAAAACCTGTAAAAAACCTGTGAAATTTCTGAAATTTCACAGGTTTTTCACAGTTCTTTATCCAGTAGTGTTTGGAGAGCTTTTAGCTTAGGATTGAATTCATATTTTTCAATTTTTTGTCCAGCTTTTCACGATGCTGTTCAGAGTACAACTGATATGATTGTTGTGACTGTATGTAGTCTGATCCACTCACTAGAAAACATACATGTTTCATAATGTATTTTCAAAAAAGGTTGTTGTGGCTAAAGAACTAAGCCAAGATGCCTAGGAAAGTTATTGTATCAAAACCATCTTATGAAAAAATTAAAAATGGAAAAGCTAAAATTGGCTTCTTTAGGCTGCCAGCAGCCCTTAATGTCTCAAATTTGACAGATAAATATAATAATATTGTTATATTAATGCAGAACAAGGTTTGTGGCATGGGTGGCATATGCTGTTATTGCATCACCTCTAACCACTGTGAGTCCAACGGGTTGGGGCACTGGTTCAAATCCCACAGATGCCACATGAGTGTGAGTAGAGTTTGTTAGATGTGTTATTCTCTCCCTTTGCCATGAGGGTTTTTCTTGGGGTTCTCTGGTTTTCCTCTCCTGAGTGTTGTGTGTGTGTGTGTGTGCTGTAAATATTAAATGTAATGGTAGTGTGCGTGGAGCAAACCACACAGAAGAGCCCCTCAAGGGGAGTGATAATAGTTGTAAAATATGCATTAAGGTTTGGAATGACCTATCTCCTATGGCTTAGTTCCTTGGCGTAATGACAACCTTTTTAGGAATCATTAATGTATTGAAGGTGCATCAGTAAGTCACACAATGTGCTTGTGCAAAAGAGCCTCTGGAAATTGCAGATCCAGGGTCTAACACCATTATATGACATTATTATGACCATCGACATCATTATGCCTCTGTGATCACCCAATGTTTTTTCTTTACAAGTTAGCCAATGAGATAATGAGAACTTTTTTTCACATATTATAAAAATAGTTCTCCCACAACTATAGCCTGGTTCACACTAGCGTCGTAATCATAAGCAACATACGCAGACTCAGTAACGTATTTATCACTGAGGTGTGAAAAAAGACAAGCACTGTTAATGAGCAGTACGCTACTGAGTCTGCGTACAATGCTTATGATTACGATTACGACGCTAGTGTGAACCAGGCTTAAATGAGTTCATGTGCAAATGTATCAACTGGAATTCGTATTATCTGAATGGCTAACTTGAATTTTTAGAAACCAAGATACATTGGCCACAGTAGTGCTCATCACACAGCAATATATAATTCTTATATAATTTATATATATCATATTCCAGAATGTATAACTATATGGTTTAAATTATCTAAAATATGACACTCAAAAATATCCAGCTCATTGCAAGTGAAGAGGCTCCCCATACATAAATGCCTTTGCTGCTTCATATACCACAAACTGAATGCCAACAGCAGGAGCAACCTACAACAAGAACAAAGAATTTATGGTATATATTATTATATCCACATCCACTGGATATGAGCAATCGCGAGCTCTGATTGGTTCCTCTACTACTAGGATATCAGCTCATATCCCATGAGTAAAGAAGTAAACAAAATGGAGGAGCATTTTGCCAACATTATTTCATTTTTTAAACTTGAAAATAATTAAAATTCTGTATTTCTCACAATCCAGTGGATGTGGATATAATAAAACAGTTATTCCACTCAATCTCGTTGTACATGGGTAATAGCCAACGAAGTGCGCAGTGCCTCGTCAGCTAAGAGCTCATGTACTACTCAATTTCGCGGAATAATTGTTAAATTGTTAAACCTACAGGACAACAGTGATATGATTCTCCTAATTGATCCACATTTCACAGCCTGAATGATATTAAAAGAGCATTGGTGGCCTCTGAATTCATGGCTCAGACTCAAACAATAGCCAACCAATCACGGTAGGACTGATTTTCCCCGGGAGGGGGGAGGACTCCCATATATTGGATGGTAAGGATGCTTGTCGTACCTTTTAGGAGTGAAAATCAGAGATCTGGTACCTTTTAGGGCCTTTCAAATTTTACTGAACTACCAGAGACAAGCTGTGGTACCTTTTAGGGTATTAGAATTTGTTTCTTGAAAATAGGTTGAAGATTTATGACAATGTCCTCAGAAACTTTTTATAAGTAGAAAGCATTAAAAGTTTCCATCTTTAATACTATTAAAAGGCTGAAAAATTTCAATTTAGTAATTTTTGAGTTGGTACCTTTTAGGGGTTAGGGGTAAAAAATGTGGATCAGCCACGGCCACCTGGATAAGAATTGAGTACCTTTTAGGGGTCATTTTCAAAATTTCTGATGAGCATCCCTACCCTAATATACCATATACCAGGAGTCCCCCCCCCCCAGTGATTTTCCCACTGGAATACATCTTGTCCCACTAAAACTATCATACACTGCCTGTTTTCACAAAAAGGTTTCTTGCATTATTTGAATATAATATTTAAATATAATTTGATTCTCATATGTTCATAGAATGTTGAAAATCTATGAATCTGATTACAATCAGAATGTATACTTTTCTAGCGGACTTCATTTGGCTTGTGGAATGCAGCAACAGTAATCATGGAGTTTCGGAACCATGAATTATGCTCTATTATGTGTGAAAGTTGTTAGAACTTACTGAGTCTTAGTTAAGTTAAATCCATGTAATGTTGGTTAAAAAGGAAGAAAGTCAAACCAAAGAGGATGTTTAAGTCAGTCTTGAGCTCTGCACGAAGTTAAGAACTTCATTGTTGACTTTATTCCTGGCACTAACCTTTATGAGATTTGGTAATATTCCTTTATACAATCCTCTAAGACCTTCTTTTTGAACAATACTAACAAATGCATGTAAGATTGACCTGTAAGCAAACTCTGTCTTTTTGAGGCCTTTCATTTGCATGCGACGACGTACAACATCAAGTGGATATGTCACTGAATATAAAGAAATTTAAGGTAAAATAATATATTAGCTATTTCACATAATTAAAAGTATACTTTATAGTTCCAGAAAATATAGAATTAGCATTTTATAAGAGGGAACCAAAAGTTTCAGCTGAGGGGCAAAAAGGCTGTTTGCATGATGGCATAATTTACTACCAAGACCAGAATGCTTTGAGTGGCTTTTATGTCAGGCAAATTTTACCAATTGTCTTTATTTCCATGAGAGAAGAAAAGTCTGAACAACAAGGGGGTGGATATGGTGGATATCCATCCCCTCTTTAGAGCATCAAGAATAGAAAATTTCAATATTTGCTTGGTGTTAGTATAAACATGGGGCCTGGATGATGACAATTTCAACTCTCTGATAGAGGATGCATACCTTGAAAGAGCTTTTAAGAGTGTTATCCAGACCCCCCTTGGTAAAATCCTAGACCTGCTAGTACACTATTAAATTTTTATTGATGTTCCCAGGATTGAACCCAACTAGTATAGGGTGCATTAAGGAGATAAATAGTCTTGGGAATAGAATAATAAAATTATACATAATAATGAAGATATTATCTAACCTGACTGTGATACAGCTCCAGCTATGGATCCACATAATAACCTAAGCTGTACTGGTAATTTATGGTCTTTTTTGATAACTTTTAAAGTTGTTCCTTGAGCTGATGAAATGTGAGAAAATATTAACCCTGAAAAAGGAACAAAAAAAATAATAAACAAAATGATAAACAAAATTATGTAAAAATAAAATGGTTAAGTAGTGTACATCTTATTGACTGCAGAACCAATCACTAATACAAGGAACATGGCAATTTATTATGGATTAAATCTTACCTTTAAGTGTTTCATAGACAGCAAAATTCAGACCTACATATGGAGCAATTCCCTAAAAGCAAATAAACATCAAATAAATAAATAAATGAGCAAACACACAAACAAATAAAAATAAGGTAAATAAGTAAAGTAAAATAAATAAATAAATAAGCCATTCTAAGGAAGAGAAGCACGGGTGGTGTAGCAGTGAGAGCACTTGCCTCTCACCAAGGCAACCTGAGTTTGAGCCCTTCAGAGTTTGGTGTCGTATGTGAGTAGAGTTGTTTGTTGGTTAGAACTCTCCTGTGCTTCAAGGTTTTTTCTCTGGGTACTCCGGTTTTCCTCCCTCCACAAAAATCAACTTCTAAATTCCATTTGGAATTACAGTGGATGAATAGCTACTCAGGACTGTACAGGAGCAACTGCTAAATCCCATTTATTTATTTATTTATTTATTTATTTATTTACTCTGAATTAAGTTTAAAGTAAGAAGGAATGAGTGAGTCAAAATGTAGGTTTTAAAAGTTGAAATTTGTATATTTAATTTAAAAGATAATATATTATTTCCACACCATTGCAGTAGGTGCTAGCCCTCTATACAGACATCCACTGAAGAAACCTCCTTCCTCTTTTAGAATTGTTCGAAATGCATGAACAATGCCTCTGTAAAATAATAAAAAATATATGTTTATACACGTAGTTGCAGATCCAAGAATCTGACAAAGGGGTGCCAGTGAGACCAGCGGAAGGGGGTTGGAAAATGGATTGAGCAAAATTTGCAGAGTATGAAAATACAATTTTAAAAGGGGTGCTGTCTCCCTAGCCCCATGGCCCCCACCCCTGAATCTGCCCTTGCTTTAGACAAGTGATAATGTAAGACAAAATCTTTCCCTTCACCTCTCTGGCACAACAGTCTCTCTTTAGACACAGGCATTTAATGAGGGGGGGTTCTAGCTTTTTGATGACAATGAATTTGCATGCTGGCTAATCAGCTCACGAATTCAAAAATGTATAAGTAGGTGATCAATGGTGATCGACTGCAAAATTGCAGGAGTTTTGTTTCTTCATACACAGAACAAGCTGTTGGACTATCCGTATGTGTTTCCCCTCTGATTTGGTAAATAAAGATTCATGTGTCAAAGAGTTTGTTTGCTAAGAAGGGGGGTTCCGAAACTCCTGGAACCCTCCCCTGCGCATGCCCCTGTTAAGACTAATTATAATCTGTGGTCTTGATTATATATCATATATTAAAAATAAATATATGACAGTTTCATAAAGCCCTCCACGATGTTGATTGTTAAGCAACATACTTTGAGATGAAGGCGACATGCTATGTAAATTAAAGTTACTTAATTAGCAACTGGTTTCAAGGGAAACAGTGAGAGAATAAACTCCCATGATCATGTCAAAGTCCATTGAAAATATGTGGCCTCATTTTCAACAAAAATTCATGTCACTTGACATTTTTCAAAACCTTTTTATAGTTTACGTAAGTTGTTAATTTGGCTGTGCCTCAGGAAATATATCTACTGAGTATCTCAGGTAAACAATTCCCCTCTCACACTTTGATCATGTGAATTTACATGTTATGCCCATGGGGGAGTTATAAGGATTTGACACCTGCCATGTGACATGCTCTCAACTAATAAGAAAACTAGTTTGGTGAGCGAGATATAATATTCCTTATTATCATGCACCTACTTATATTTTTTTTCTGCTCCTTCTCCTTGTGCAGATAATCTTGTCCTAAAGATTAATGATAATAATTTGTATGTTTAGTAAAATTTTCCAGAAGAGTAATGGCACAAAATAACCTGTGGAAAAAAAACTTAATACCAGACAAATAGACAGAAAAGAAAACAACAGTGAGTTAATAGTATCATTCTGCTACTCTCTTTTTAAAGACTTAATAACAAAATTCATGGGTTAAGTGCCATCACTCTAAAACAATAGAATATGTTATGTAAACTATAAATCCAAATAACAACAACAATTAAAATGTGCAGATTTACCACTTTTCCTAGCATATGATTGATGACATATGCAATGCATGTGATACATACCTTACTAAGTCTAAAGGATATGTAGCTGTAATAGAGGTTACTCCTGCCATTGCACCAGCCACAAGACGCTTTCCTGGTGTCTGCTTAGAGTGATCCTCTGGGATTTTTAAAAGCTGTGGTTATAATTCAAAGATAAAAAGTGACACTCTTGCCCTATTTCAATGTGACATTGATGAGAGGAACAGAATTGTCCAGAATAGAAATTGGCTGTTCCTGCTTTTCTGTTGTCTACGAAATGCATTTAATATCAATTTTCTTTGTGTTGTTACTGTGTTGCCCCCTCCAACTACCATAATGGTCCTTAGCATTTAAATGAAGGATTGTTTTTATTGTGACATAATAATGAATTAGGTCAATCAATATTCAATGGAGAACAACATAGGAAAGTAGATATTGTAAATGATTTTTTCACTATTCCAGTAAATATATTAAATATATTAATTTCAAAATAAAGACAACCCCTCTTTAGTTTTTTTTTCCTGCTACTTAGACCTTTTGGTAATATATATATATATATATATCATAATTATTATAATACTCACAAATAATTAGAGGCCAAAACAATAGAAAATCATAAGCGTGGAGGAGCTGGTATATCTCATACAGTATTGTCCTGATTTGCATAAACTTTAAAGCTGATTTTCTCAGCCCAATTCACATGTATGTTCAAAATTTTAGTCCAACATGATCTAGCTAACCTAGACATAAGCAATATACAATATGCTTGGCAATGCTGTATCTGATCTACAATCTCTTGCCTACGGCTTGAGCTTGTATATCAGATACAGCATGGACACTTGTAAACATTACTTATTCTTTTCATACTTATACACAATCACAAAATCTAATTTATTTATTTATTTTTACCTTTTTGTATTCTTCATAAGCAGCAAATTGAACTGCACAATAAGGTATAATTCTGATAACATTAGTTCCATTGCCCTATAATGTAAAAGATGATTTATTCAGTGACTTCTTACAAATTCTTCACTGGAGCAAAAATCTGCTGTACATAATCACTGTGTACCTGCAAAAAATTACTAACATATATAAAGCTTAACCCATCCCTCAAAACTCCCAAACTCAATAATGACCTCGTTAAAATAAACTGTAGACGCACAAAAAAATATTTGTTTATTTAGTAATTAAAGCTAAATACTTGACTAAACCTCGCTTGTCATGTAGAACGGGAATCTAATATCTGTTACATAATGATTTGTGAGGCTTTTAGGGTTTCATATTGGGTATAAAATCTGGCCTTATGAAATCTACTGATTACAGTATTTATACGGTATATTTATCAAGTGCGTTATTGTCCAAAATGCTTAAAGTTTTATGCAGAAGTATCTATCATCAAGAAAACAAACACCTTCAATGCAAAACAAAACACCAACCTTGAAATATCCAAGAATACCTTCTTCTTTACCGATTTTGATCAAACTTGGTACGATTCCTTTAAACTTTACATCGGAAACTTGAATCTGGAATTAACACAGTACGTAAGTTGGAATTTCGGCACAAAAGCACTGCCGTACAAGACAGCAGTAGTATGTTGAAGGTCAGGCTTACATTTTTAATCCTACATAAACAACTATCATTATACAAGATTGGCGACTAGTTTCTTTTACCTGCAGTAGAATTTTCAACCTTTCGAATGGAGACACACAAGTCCTAGAAACCGCTCCAGCGATTCCACCAGCCACGAGGTGCTTAAACTGTTTGTAGGAATGTTCCTTGGGTACTATTACTTGCACTTCGGTTCTCTCAGGATTTAGAGGAGCTTTTTTAGGCACCTCTTTGGTAGACATTACTGGTTAATTAGCCAAATAAAGATGTCAGTGAATGTACAAATGACGAAACTAGTCCAAAATAGAAATTTCGATCTTGGAATTTGGGTACTGAAACTATATTTTTCCAAATTATCCACCCTTTCCGTGGTTTGAATAAGCCGAAGAGATTATCTTTCATGTTTTTTCGGCTTTTTCAGACCTTGCACCTCCAACATTTTTCGGCCTTCCACGAAGAACGATTCTGGGGAATAGCCAATGGGATTTCACAATAGAAAGGTCAAGCTTTCACCAATCATAGGTCTTGTTATTTTTGAAATTTTTCCCGGGATGCAGTGCACTTGAGCTGTTGCCAAGGAAACCAAAGATGCCCTTGGGAGGTAAAAAACATGGCGGCCGAAATGAAGTAAAATAACACAAAACAAGGAGCTCAAAAACACATCACAAATAAAAAATGCCAGGTAATATGAAGTCTATAAGATTTCTGGAATAACGAACAACATGTCTCGTTTTTATATTTCTTGTAGTATTAAGATTTATCTTTGCAAATATGTTTTTATTAAATGGAATCTTTATCGAATGTGTTCGATTTTGTACACGAATTGAAACAGCAAGCAGCAAGAAGCAAGAAAAGTCCAAGGCTGAACAGGGTAAATTATAAACTAATGGTGTTCAGCTGTGTGTTGGAATGATATGAAGTCTATTAAAGACTTCCTAGCGTTGCCTCATTCAGCTTATCATCCTGTACTGCATGACTTCTTTACTGTCATTTTATCAGCTGTTTGAAGGGGTCATTCATGTTCTTCTATGAGGAGGGGCTGGTGGTTTTTATGCACCTATCAATGTTTAGCCCCTGAGTGGGGGGGGGGGGGGGAGTTGGGATACCCAGGGGAAATTGTATGGTGTTCCATTGATGCAAAACATGTTTGCAAATGAACTAAGAGGTATGGTATAATTTAAGCTTAAATTGAATCCCTAAAGGTTCCAGTCCTGTTCTGAAAGGAGTTTACATGTTTCCAAATGGTGATAAATATGGTAAGTACATACAGGTAGAAAGAATATAAAAATATATAAAAATAAAGATTATGATGGTTTTGTGTGGTGTGTTCTATTATCTCCCACAGTTTGCTGTCAATCTATTCAGCTTTACCTCATGAATCAACAACAGTTTTGACAATTTGATAAAGCAAACCATGGAAAATATGATGATATAACACTAGAAACTGCATTGTACAGTCTCCTATCAAGCTACTTATGACCCTGAAAGCAGCTGTGAAAGCAAAGCTGTTGCCAGGAGTTCACAGGGTGTGTCTTCATATTCCCCAAAGGCCCCAAATGTTTGCACTTTGGAGTACTCATGCAAGGTCAAACATTTGAAGTACAATGGAGTAAAGTGAAAAACTGACACTAGAAAATCTTTAACAGTACATTATCACAATTTTTATGAATTATTGCTATCCTAAATATACAGCTTAGACAATCAATAAGTACACCTCTCCCCCCCCACAAAATCCTGGCTATTGGTGTTGAAGGACACTAGTAAAACATCACAAGATAAGAAAATTACTATTTTTAAGATGGGGAATACATCCAAGCTAATGGAGGACTACAGAGAAGTGGCTATGGAGAGAATATATCTACTGGAGGATTGTGTTACCAAGGATACTGGAGTGAGGATAAAATGAATGGACAAGGTAGGTTATATCTGGAAATTAAAGGATTGAACTGTGGATAGAAATGGAAGAGAATTGAATGGTCGTTGCATTTCTATCTGCAGTTTAATTCTTAAATTTCCATGTATCATTTCACTTTAGGTTGAACAAAAATGTTAACATTTTATAAATTAATTTATGTATTTTCTGTGTTTTTATTTTCAGGTAAGCTTATACACCCTTCAGGAGCAGTGTATGAGGTAAGGAAAAAGATTATACAACTTATTAGTACTATTTACAATATGAGTGACCGTGCTGTATTTGATATACAAGCTTGAGCCCCAGGCAAGAGATTGTAGATCAAATACAGCATGGCCACACATATTGTAAATTGCTTATGATATGTCTAGGTTAGCTAGATCATGTTGGACTAAAATTTTGAACATACATGTGAATTGGGCTGAGAA
>JAAAQI020122030.1:0-23553 GCA_011800005.2 Stichodactyla mertensii
TTATCTTTTGTTTTTGATTGCTATTGTTTGCTTCGTTCTATTGTTTTGACGTCTTTTGTATTCTTCTCTCAGCCAATATACGTTGTCCTTCAGCCGGTAGTCAGTGACCCGTATTTTGCTGAAACTATGAAAACGATTGTGGAATTAATCCCTTAATTTTACTCAGCCCCATGAGATTACCCATACAAAGTTAAGTAAAAATAAATGTGCTAAACTTAATGTCTTAGATATTTTTCAGGGTTTTACTTTTCTTTTAGTTTCATTCATGATATTTCTTACTATCATTTAAACATTTTTAGGGGATATGGACATGAACAAAATGAATGATGTAAAAAGGGTAAGTCAGTCTTCAATCTTTTGAAGCAGTTGTACATTTACTTATTTTGTCTGATGTCGACATATAATTGACATGTCTTGATGGTATCTTGAAAGTAGTAAGAGATTTAGTGAATAAGTAAAAATTCTCAAAGCACAAATAAGAAGCAACAACGTTATGTACATAAAGATGTCTTAAAATTAAACAAGGTTGCATTGGAAGCCTGGGAGCATGTTATCAGCAACAAAACAAAAGCATTTAATAATGGAATTAAATGATAGTTTTGGACTGGCACAGTAAGCTAATCTAAATGGCTGGGTTATCCACACTTGTTTCTTTATTTCTTTCTTCCTATAATTTGACTTTGTCATGTCATGTCATGTTAGAATTCAATTTTAAGGATACTAGATGATTGTTGAACAGAAATGTCCTGAGATATTATGACATCTTTAGACCACAGTAGAACCTCCTAGTTATCCAGAATTGATAATTTGGTTTGATTTATAACCTTAACCATGAAATATTTGATGTTTTGTTTATGGTATAAAGTCGAGGAAATATTTTGTTAGGATTAATTAGACCCAAAATCCCAAATCATTAAAGCTGCAGTTATAGTTTTCACTGGAATCAAATAAGAAGTGAAATCTAATTTTTAAACTGCAATTTGGATATCTTGAACCTTTTGCATGATAAACAGTGGTAGTTATCTGATGGAAAGCCTGAACTTAAAATATATTTTTTTTATACAAATATGCTACAAAACACGTGTTGAGTGTTTTGTAACAAACCTTGATGTCAAGAAATCAAGCCCTACGACATACCATCACACCATCATTCTCAAAAAAGCAAGTTTTTAATTTAGTTGTGTGCTGTCTAGAGCTTTGTTGCTCTTTTACAGGCTGGGAGTCCTCAGAGTAGACCTCGGTCTTGTGAAGTGCCAGGCATCAAGTAAGTAATTACAATGTACCCATTTTTTAGAGGATGGAGGTTCATGTCTGTTCATTTGTTCTTCGTTAGGCTTCCCTGTCATTAATTTGTTTTCTTTGAATTGGAAAATTTCATGGAAGTCTCTATGAATAATGAAAAAGTGAGAAGTGTGAGCAAAGGAATATCCAAACATTGCAAAGTGGGTCAAAAAATTGGGGTGCAGCTGAGTTTTTTAACCAACTTTGAGGTGTTTGGACAGAGGATGAAGCACTCTTTCAAGTGTTTGATCTAGCTTCTCAAATCATGAAGAATTCTAGGAGAAAATCAAAGCTAACGTTGGCCAAATCTTATGCTAATTAAGATCACATATCCAAATCACCGTCATGGTAGTGATTTACTTTGTTTTCCCTTAATAATTTTTCATGAGTTTGAGAAAGTATTTTCTTGCAAGACTTCATAGGTTTAAGAGTGTATAATTAGTATCTTTTCATATATAATGATTATAAGGTGTAAGGAGCACCAGTAAAATAAATAACTTTTATAGAGGGTTATATTTCTACATGTAGTTAGTAAGAAATTTCTTTAATTTTCCTAGAATGTACCAAACTGAACCAGTCTCTCCCATAAGCACTCCACAATTAGCCAACACAGGATCTTTACCAGATTTGACCAATCTTCATATTCCATCACCCCTACCGACACCCATTGATGCTGATGAGAGTGCTATGAGTCAGGCAACATCTCCACCACATTACCAAACATCACCGAGACAGACTCATGTCAGGAGACATACTCACTCGCCTGTCATGGATAAGCAACCGTTTGCTCCGCAGATGCCTTATATTGATCCGAATATCTCACCATTAGAGCTACGGCTGCAGCAATTCCAACCTTACCAACAATCCCCAACGAGTAGCTCTGATATATCAAATCAGTTTGTATCGCACAATACTACAGTTTCATCTCCAACCATGTCTCCTACTGCATCAACATCAATGTCACCCCTTTTGAAGAATTTCCCTAATCCTCCGTTATCACCCCTGGCAACAGATGTTTCTACCAAGCAACAGCAAATTAACAACGCGCTTCAACAACAGATGCAACCGGATCCGTTTGGAATGAACTTTGCATACCTTGGAGGTGGGATTCAACAGCGAATGCAGTTCCAGCCTCAACATCAAGGTATACATTCTCCTAACAGCTTTGCCCAGCTAAGCAGTAGAGGAGTGCCAGATTTAATCGTAACAAGCGAGGACGAGGAATCTCAAAGACTCGACTTCGCACGGGAGCTCAGTTCTGCAATGGTCAGTGTTGGAGGCGGCAACGCCACTGATTTTTATAATAGTGACGATCCTTTAAAAGTAGAGCTGGGGCAACTAGACATGGAGAGCTTACAAATGTTGTCAGGTCATGGGGATGCAGAAGTGGCTGACCAAGCCACAGAGGATCAATTTCGTATGGATCGACTCGCAGGGTAAGAAAGCTTTTATTGCTAAAGATACATTATATGTGTTTATTACACCCCTTTCTGAATTACCATGGATTTTAAGTTCTTGTGGAAAAAGGACAAAATTTGTTTGTCATTTTTAACGGTCGTTTCCTCTTGTTTTTTGTAGGTCATATGGTTTTCCTTAAACAAGGAATTCTAATTTTAAAAAAAATTAGCATTTTAGTACTCCAAGAGTACACAGCAAATAAACTGTACATCTCAACATAACAACTGAATCATTTGTACAGATTGTACAGTAAAACAACCAGTAAGAATGATAGCTTCGGGATTCCTGTGACTTCACGGAAGATGGAAGACTGGGAAGAAGTCAGAGCGTAAAGGGTGGAAAACGTCCTCTTTGAGAGGAAAAGATGAAAAGGTAAATAGAAAATGTTGCTCAAAAAGGGAAAGTGTGTCAAAAGACAGACAAAAAATTCCAAGAGAAACTGGATTCTCAACCAAAAAGGACCAGTACTGGATGCAAGTCCCAGGCCCTTCTCTGGTGATTAAAACACAGGTATACCATGACCACTTTCTTTAACCAAGAAACATTTCACGTGCAAATGATGCAAAATAGCAAGAAAAGACTTTTTAATCCAATGTGTTAACTTATTTTTGAATGCCCATAAATTCTGTATCGTGAATAACAAAATAATTTAGAAATTAATTCTTGTCATATAAAATTATAAATGTCTTTAAGAATCTAGATAAATTGCTGTCGCAGTCGTATGTGCAGAACACATCAAGTGCTTTACTGTCCTTTATCATTCGCTATTAAAATATATATTGTCAAAAGGTCGGAGAAGCAGAAACTTAATAATTTTAAAGTCAAAACGACTACTTTTAAAGAAACAGACATGTTTCGGGAGTTCATCTCCCATCTTCTTAGTGATTGATATAAGTTTACAAAACGGCTTAAATAATTATTTAAGCCGTTTTGTAAACTTATATCAATCACTACACTGAAGATGGGAGATGAGCTCCCGAAACATGTCTGTTTCTTTAAAAGTAGTCGTTTTGACTTTAAAATTATTAATTATATATTGTGATGGAATCCTTAGAAAATCTAAGATTTATCAACAAACTTTATATAGATGTGTGACCTACTTCAGCAGATTCAAACTGAATTTTTTGTCCCTTGTCATTCGCTTGAGTATGTTTCTTTTGTCTATTGCTAACTCTTGGAATAAACTACTCGTGGACGGAGAAGAGGGGAAGGTCTGCACGTTTTTCTCTTTATTCAGCTTTTCCTTTTTCTATCTTTCGATTTTCCAAGGATTCTGTTGTCCTGCATGGTTCGTACAACCTTGAAAAGTCCTTGAATTTCATCATTTGTCTTGAAAAGTCCTTGAATATTGGGAGAAAGTCCTTAAGAAAATCGAATTAGTTCTTGGATTTTATGGATTTGACAAATTTCACCTTAATTTTGACTAAGGTTTTATAGAGAACTTAAGTTTTCAGGGTTTTTTGGTCACTTTTTCATTCTTAAATCCAATGGCGCTGATAACCTCATTTTCATGTTGCAAAAGTAATCAGGGTGGTCCAAGCATGTGCTTTGGTTATCTTTGGTTTTTGCGAATTAGCGGTCAATTTATCAATCTTTACAGCTCAAAACAAGCCCTAGAAGGATTGCTGACATGTAATGGTAACACACAATTGAACAGAAACACTGCTTAAGATGGAGATAATCTGTGTTGCTGTCCTTGAAAATTTAACATTTGCCTATGAAAAGTTCTTAATTTTTCTCTCAACAAAGTTGTACGAACCATGTCCTAGTGCTGTGTGTGTATTAACTGGTGTTTTTTAAATGTTGTTTCACTTTGGTCAGTACTTTACAGTGTTGATAATCCAACCGAACAAACCGTTTCGTTTGATTCTAAGGGCAACCAAAGCACTAATCAAAACGTTTCTGGTAAATTCAGGAGAGGGATCGATGCAGGGTGTTCGAACCCCACTTAAAATAAGCGATTTACATTCAATAGGGCAGTTGCATGATGGCGTAGTTTACTACCAAGACCAGAATGCTTTGAGTGGCTTCTGTTGTCAGGCAAATTTGACCAATTGTCTCTATTCCCAACAGATTAGGAGAATCTGAATAACAAAGCATTTTGACAAAGCATTCTGGTAACGATAGCAAAATGACGCCACCATCTAAATGGCCTATTATAGATTTAATATTATTTACTTTTGGTGCTCGAATCCCGGTCATAAATAATCTACTCCCCTCAAAATATCCTGGATATGCTCCTAGAATTTATGATTTTTCTTTCCTCGGCAAGTCCTCCTTGTATAGCGTACACTGATTAAAGAGTAATTTCATTAAACCATTAAAACATAAAGTCAATTTAAGTGATTAATAATATGAGGACCAAAAGAGAATGAGGTGTGTGAGATGCTTGAAGAAATTAAACGCTTGGGTTGCCTTGGGTTCTGTACTGACGACCAAACTGAATATTTTAAGTTAAAGTAAAGCAAAAAATGCCCCCAAAGAGTGTAATATCTAAGAATATATATATGCAAGCTCTGAGGTTCCTTTTATAACACGAAATTATAGTATATCTGAAATTGTAATTATGTTAAGAAATTCGTTCGTAAAGATTTTCCAAATGTGCGTTAAATAACAAGTAGTTCAATGGGACACAACTCACTTGCATTTTAAACTGTAAGTTATATCGACTTTGTAGCGAGCAAGATTCAATGAAAGTTAGAATGTATGGTATACTTGTTTAAAATTTTTCGTTAAAAAGTACAAGAAAAATAGGAAACCTTAGACGAGCGGTATTTTTGATATGTTTTTTGGAGATATGCTTGGTGCTTAGCCGAAAAATATCATTTTTCTTGTCCTTCGGGGTATCTCCTAAAAAGAGACGCTGAAAATTAAGACTTTTTAAGAGTTTGATAAGAAAAAATACCCCAGTCAGCATATTTTGTATAAGTGGGAACCGCATCTTGACTCTCAAATGGGTTCCATGTTCAAGCCTTTTGATTGGATGATGCGAGTTTCCGTCCGTGTGTTTTAATTGGCTCAAAATAAAAGCCCTTTAAGTGCCACAGTTCCGTATCTTTTCCCGCTCATACAAAACTGTTTTTGCCTCACGTTTGTCAGGAAAATAGTTATTGTTGGACGTTATCAACAGGCTTCTTTGATCTTAAATAAGTTTATCTATGGGCGAATTTACAAGATAAAAAGCGAAACTGGGAAAGCAGCGTATTATATCTCGATAAATGTACTTTCTCCCAAACTTACTTCTACATAAGAAACGGTAACTTTGAGAGAAAATGGAAACGCCGTATTTGAACGAACTCTTTGCAAACATTCCTCTAAATGTTATCCCATTTTCACTGTAAATTTAGTTATCCTAATATTCTATGCATGTAGACCGTAAGGTACAAATATACAAATAAAGGTTAGTAGTCATGTTATGTGGTCGTTGTTTTTGAAGTATTATGGACACGTTGAACTTCACTGTACACGTTGGTGTACGACAGTGTAAGTATAAGTGCGAGAGATTTCAAGTCTAAAACTTTTGTCAGTCTTTTTTAATGTCAGTACAGCAAAGAAAAGATATTTTCTTTTTCTTTTATATCACAAAAAGCTCCGGATCTTTGTTGCAGTCGTTTTTGTTCTTTTTATCGTTTCTGTTGTTGCTGCTGCTGTTGTTGTTATACTATAAGATGGTGAAGGGAGACTGGTTCGATGTTAACCCGCATGAAATTGGGTTGTTAAAATTTAAAAACCCTAATCCGACTCATAATTCAGTGCGGTTATGACAGCAACAGTTCAACAGTTACTGGAGTTCAAAATCCTGTTCTCAAGTCCAGTGAAATTGTTTGATATACTGCGCGCATTGTGATTGGTCGAGAAGTTAAGCCTCAAATTCGACGAGAGAGTCGGCCATCTTGGAAGAAGTCAAAGATGGCGACCGCACGTGCGTTACTTTCAACTATCTCTGTAGAATCTTTGTAATTGTTTTCAATTTGAACAGTTTTATTTTATGATATTTTTCAGATAGTGCAAAAACTGAGGCCAAAATTCAAGTAAATAGCTCTTATTAATCGAGCGCGAGAGCCGTACTGTAAGTTATAGACCGAATTTCTACTAAAGTCCTACGAGAGAAAATTCCGGATGTAACGCAGGCTAGTAAGCGCGCGCGGCCATAAAAACGAAGTTCCATAACTTATGTGCAGTCGTAGCAAGCGAGGTTAATAAGATGTTTATTATATGGCAAGGCGAACACAAAAATATGGTTGATGGTCTGTACCGTAAGATATGGACCGCAAATGGGGCAATGAGAGCGCATGGAATTACCTTGCCATATAATAAAAGTGTTAAATCTTTTAATGCAAATTCCCGTAAGTGACATGGAAAGATGTCAACAACCTCAAAATGATAGTTTGCAGATGCTTTGTCGTGTTGTTATAAAACCATAATAATTTTGTGAAAATCGAAATTACTGGAGGTCAAAGTAAAACGAGATTAGATATGTTTCCCTTAACTGCTCCCATAGTGGGATATGCATGATATATTTATCAGAGGCTAGAGGAAAGTTTGTGCGCCCGCCTCGTCACTCTTACCCTTTCTGGTGCAAAGCTGGCCTTAAGAACCGCGGTTTAGCGAGTTACCTCTCGTTATAATTTACAACTAAGCTATACATATTCAGAATTCAGTGACTTTCATTATGAAGTAATTCATCAAATTGGGCAAATTCAATTCAGTTAGTCTGTATTGTGCTTAACAAAAGTCGTCCAACAGCTTATCTGCGTTAGATTTCAGTTAGACGAAGTACCGATAATTTAGGGAACGTCGCTAAGATTTTTAAATTTTACCTTAACTGTACAAGATCTGTCTCGGCATATGCACGTAAAGACCTAGGATCAAAGAACATTCAAGAATATTATGCTTTTTAGCTAAAGAAAACAAAATAGAATCGATCTTAGTTCGTCGTGCGATGTTCGTGTATGGTTCAATTTATTTCCATCCATTTGTGTGACCAACTTTTTTTGTTTTGTCAAAAACGTCTTTTTTACATTAAGATATATTGTGCTCCGTGGTCAGTTGCGGAAAGCGCAGGTTTCAATCAGAACGCCTTAGGCTTTTAGTCTCCTTTTTAGCCTTAGATAAAATGCCATTGCTGAGGCAAGATTTGATTGAATCGATCATATTTCCTGGCAAGTTCTTTGTGTACAATAATGGGATTGTTTTGTGTTCGTTACATTAAGCTAAGCCCATAGACATACTCTTATCTATTTTAGCGAATGAAAGCTTTTGACAAGCCAATTCAGATTTTTCATTAGTTTTTTCAACAGAAGTTTCTGGTGAAAAGCCTGAGGGCAAACATGTCTAACGCACATAAAAGATCCTGTGGTGAGATTGCTTGAGAGATGTTTCAGACCAATTTCGAGGAAGCGGAAATAGACGCAAGTACGTAATGAAATCATTCTAGTACCGTTTGATTTCGTATTGTGTGAAGTTTTGACTTTCTACCTTAACGCTATTAATATTCACTGCACTTGCAAGATGAGTTTCTACAGTGCTCATTTAAACTTGAACGAGCATCGTGTGTGTGTGTGTGTGTGGTGTTTGGTAGAGATTATTGGAAGCGATTCCTCTGGATAAATACATATAAATAATGAAACAAAACACTCACCCAGAATCTTTCAAATTTGATGTTCATTTTGACGCATTTTGTATTGCATATTACCAGCATTTCAAAGCAGTGTCTCCTTGGTTTTCCCAGCCCAGTCCTCCTCACAGCTCCAAACTTTGACCTGTGAATTCTCCACTACGCACATGTTTGTGTAAACTATGCACGATGTTAGATTTTCATCAGTTTAGATACTCCAAGAGCACAGCGATAAAAGCCCAGCGGAATGAAATTCTAGACAAAGTTAAACGCCCTTTAACTTCGAGGAGAGTTGGGGCAAATGCTAGTGATTTCGCTATGTAGTGCGATCGATAGAAACCCGACCTTTCTGAAGGTGAGTGAATAGAAGAGTCATATTTCAACTGACAAAAATACTCAATCTGTATAGTAAAACGCATCAGCTAAGGCGAAAGCAAAATTGCTTTGAGTTTCGCATTTTTTGCGAAGAGAAATATCAGGGCTTTCATTTTTGTCTCTTTGTTACTTTTTCTAAGTTGCTTTTTTACTTCGTACGCGTATTACTTTGCCTGCTAATTCAAATGCTTTATACTCACCTGTTGTTATTAATCACTACTCAGTAATGTGTAATGCAAATAGCGTTGGCACACATTACTTGAATTCTACTCAAAGTTTAATCAAATGACTGGTTTTACTCAATTTGATCCCGCATATAAGTAAATGTATCTTCGCATGCTTCTATTTCTGATATGGTTCTAGCGTGGTATTGTGGCGCTTTGTACGTGTCTTGCTGAATCGTGTGATGAGAGCCACTTTGTCTTCCCGCCAACACGACGCCCCTGCATATTATCTTTGTTACTTTCCATCACTTGTACATCTCTCCACACTCGATTTGTCTTTTTCAAATTCTTCCCCGGTTCTTCTGAGTTTCTCTTCTAAAGTTTTACCTCAGCTGTAAGACCTTTTACTTTTTTTCACCCACTTTTTGTCCCACTATTTCCCCAACTATTCCAAATCTTCTTGTCTACCTCTCTTCTCTTTTTCTTCGCACTTATGTGCCGTTGCTTTCACTTTCCAAGTTGTACCGACGTTCAATATACACCGAGCGGCACCATTACCCCGTGATAAAAAGAACAGAAAGCTATCGAGTTCCTAGATAATTAAAAAGAAGCAATATCTACTTGATGATAATGTGCTAAATCATGAATTATTAAATCAAAACTGAGGGCTCAGTTTTTCAGTGCGGGGTGAACGGACCGAACTAGCTAAAATTGAACCCTTCGTCAGCTCTCACATAAGTGAATGTCGCAATGATATAGTATGATGTACAACGTACCTAATCTATGGAGATATAGAGTATAACTTTTTAACCACTTATAACATGTTAGTCACCGCAAAAGTAGGTTGATATAACTTCATGATTATTGAGGTTACGCTAAGTCTTGTCGTCTTGAAATATATATAGCTGTCAATTATGAGTTGTATTGAAACCATTAAAAGCTGTATATCCGTAAACATTAAAAATAAACTATTTAAAAAATCCATGCCCCAAAAAACACAAGCACTATACAATAACACCCTCGGTAAGATTCCACAAAATTATTATTATATTTTTAGAGATTGCTAAATTTAAAGTCGGAAGGACTACGTTTTTTGAAATCAATGTTGACGTTTAACCCACGTGTTTTTTGAAGAACATATGGCGATTCTTAAACCACGAGTTCTGATTGGCTAATCTGGTTGCTAGGCATTCAAGGGCTGATGAAGCTTGTCATTAGCAGATATGATGAACTTCATTTAGATTAGCATGAGAAAGAATACGGGGCTCTTAGTAAATACATCAGAATCTTTGTCTTTTTCCAGTTTAATCGCTTCCTTGATTTATGAAGAAAAAAATTAATTTTGATAAAGTTTGCTTGCTGGTTCTCAGAGAAGTCACGAAGCCAGCTTCAATGTTATTACTTTAGATGAGCCGTGCAACCAAAACTAAAAAGATTTGATTCTAAAATTTCTGAGATTTATACCCAAAGGTGGCACTGTGAAGTATGACTCTGAGGTTTGATTAAATGCTAAATTTGGACAAAGCTCCAAAAATATTAACTCTTGGGATGAATTACGGGTTCCACTATCCTCGCCAGGCTTCGTTGTTAATTGTTTCAAAAAATTTTTCAAATTGAGTCGACTGATAGCTTTCTTCGTTAACAAATGAGCTAGAAAGCAAGTTAGTGTGAAAAAGAAAACACCATTTTTGAGAATTTCCCAGGGAAGTGAAACTTGAGCCTCCATTTTGCTAAGAGACTAGATGGCTTGAATAACATCTTGATCCAAAAACTTCCAACCTGTAGAGAACCAAAAACACAGCCACCAGTTAAGAACTTAGCGAAACAAAAACCTTCATTCAGTAAACTTATTTGAATTTTGTTGACTTAATTATGGTGTTTAAAGGGAAGACAAAACGTCTTGGCATCAACGCTGAGCTATGAATAATGTCTATTTGGAGTACTAAGGGAAGTCAAACTCGATAATCATCATAAAGATGAATTTTTATTAGAGTCTTTTTCTCGTATTTATAAATAATGACCAACTATTCTAGTGATATGGAGCATGGAAACCGAGAGTTTCAAAACCAAACAGAGCGAAATTTAACTGCTGAGCCAGTCAACCTAAGATTTTAATTTCCTCAAAAGCCGGATTGCAGCGCAAGATCTTCGATAAAAACTGTAGCATGTTGCATTAGTAATCAAAGTTTTATTTGCACTAGCTTGAGAGTTGCCAACCGAATAAAATCCTTGAGCGGTGAATCATTCCTTATTTCCTGCGACCGCACCAATATCTAGGCTTCTAACCAAATCCCATTTTTAAATTAAATACTTCTTAACACCCTAGGACCCACTGTTTTTGGTTTTTTTGGCATTATTCTCCGGGGATTTGCAAATAATTTCAAGAACACGAGGGGAATTATTCTCCTAGTGATCTTAAGTAATTATTGACTGGCCGAGGTGATCTGTGATTGGTGGATACTGGCAGCTGGATGGTTGGTGACCACCACCCTGACCAATAGCCATTTACATACGTTCGTATGTTTTTCTCGTCTGAATTGAAAACATTATTGAGGCTTCATGCCCCAAGCAAAGATGCTACTTCTGCGTTGTTGAATCAAAATCCAAGTAAGCAACGCAATTCTAACGCTTACTAGCGCTTTCTTCATGGACTAGACGATGCAGCACGACTTGCATAGGTAAGATGACTTCAAAACCGTCTCGATGGAGAATTTTCTTTTATTGGCGAGAAAACTGTGGATCAGTAAGCAATAACCGAGAGATTCGTGCGTGCAAACATTTAGAATAAACCATCAAACAGTGCCGTCGCAAATGATCCAACTTACATATACAAAAGTCTTTGGAATTTGGAATTCTCTTTGGAATTTGACTTGAAAATTGTGAAGCTGGAAAGCGTGGAATTTCCGTGTAAAAAGGACGCGTTTCAGAACGCGAAGCGGCAGGGTAGACTTGGTGCAGTCAGGTTACAGAGAAAAAGAAGAGCGCTAGTATTGTTATCCAACACCTGTTCTTCAACGTCGACTCATAGAAATTGAATTACCATAGAATTCATAGATGTTCTTTCATTCTTTCCCTTCTAGCTTTACTAAGACTATTCTCTGTAGACGCGTTTGCGATCGATGTAGAAAGGCAATTCGCTTTTTTGGATTTCGTTGCAAGGATTGCAGGTTAGTGATACATCATAATTTTTGTAATACCTGATCTTCTTCGATAGAAAAAAATTCGCGTAATTTGAAGTTTTTGGGAGCAAACTTTGGCCACATAAATATATTGAGATATCTTGGTTACATTTTCGAATCATTTCCCTTCAAAGTTACATCTACTGATAACAGCAAGCCATCTTTACGCCAGGATATCATAAATTATTACGCTAAGTACTAAACGAGTTTGGTTATAGGTTCAAATGCCACCGAAAATGTTCGGCTTCCATTAGCACAGAATGTCGACAAAGTCGGGATTTTCGACCAAAGCACGGTAAGTTTTAAGGCTTTTAACTTTGCCTCTGTAGAAATATGTTTTTTTGTCGGGGCTTGAGTTTTCCTGATCACTTCGGTGACCAGTTTTATCGTCAAACATGTGAAATTTCACATTTCGTTTTGTTTTACTAATTGACAGTGACATGTCGCGTTGGGAAATTTTGGCAAAAACAGTCTAAAGAAAGAAGAAAATGGGCATCGGACTCCGATTTTAATTCTCTTCCTACTCGGAGACCGAATGTTTCTGAGGATTTCCAACGAAGTTTACGACCTCGGAAATACGTCGACGCGAAGGGGAAAATCCGTCAGAAGCTCATTAATGGCTTGTACGAATCATTTTGCTATAGTCCCAGGCATGCCATTAACTTACATCCATCGAACTCTTTCAAAACTTGCTCACCACAGCAAACAGCAAACGTTACAGTACATCGAGAGCAAATAATACGAGATACAAAGTCATCGTTTCGAGGCGAGCGACTGGAGCTTGGCGATGTTGACTTAGTGAATTCTGCTGAAAACAATCGCCGAACTTCGCAAGAGCAATTTCTGCCATGTCCACAGACTTGGAAAAGAACCTATTCTTGGTCAAGCAGACACTCTGCAATGACTTCCTTCACGTCTTCCTCCGGTTATTCATCTATGCCTGCTTCCTGTCCTTCATCTGCAAACTCACACCGCAGCACCTCACCAACACCGGACTTTTCGAACATAAGATCCTTGACAGCGACATTAGAGCGATGTAGCCTTGAAGAAGATATAAACCAGTTACAGGAAAGGGAGGATTATCGAGAAGGCTTCTCATGGGACAAATCTCTGCACATTTACATCCTTCCACGACCTGCAACATGGCCTTTGTCAAGGAAAACTCGACCGAGCCAGAACGAAACGCGACGAATTTTCTCAGGTAAGAGATTTTGGGTTACAGACTTGAAGATTATTTCCCTACTTGTTCTTTTGCTCTCTCGCTTCTCATCTTTACGGGTTGATTAATTATTTTCCTGTAGTATTGTTTTACTCTTTCTTCCTTCTGTTTATTTACTTTACAGTATTTACTCAGTTTTGCTCGCAGTATTCAAAAATTTACTTTGTGTTTTTTTCACAAATGAAATCAAATTTTCATCTTTTTAATCACTTTTATTTTATTTCACATGACTTCAAAAGTCAAAATTTATTTTTATCCTGTTAATGTGGATGGTTGAATCATTTCTCCAAATCGGTTAGTTTTACCAAAAGAAACAGGAAAAAGTGCACGG
The DNA here is from genome assembly GCA_011800005.2 of Stichodactyla mertensii. Lineage (NCBI taxonomy): Eukaryota > Metazoa > Cnidaria > Anthozoa > Actiniaria > Stichodactylidae > Stichodactyla > Stichodactyla mertensii. Next base: position 13,625 of record JAAAQI020122030.1, read on the forward strand.
AATGTAAATTATGAGAAGACTGACACTGATGACTAATTCTTCTCTCAGTCGGTTTCTACATTTGGATCTTTTTGCGATAAATGACGTCTCGACCACTTACATTCTACTCTAAATATGGTCATTCAGAGTGCAGTTGAAATCTTTCCAGCGTCATTCTTATTAAATTTGTTCTTGCTTTGTCTAGAGAGTTCGACTTATCGCGATATATACTGTAATCATTTACATAGGGTATGGCGGCGCAGATGAAGTGTAGTAACATGCAGGAAGAATTATGCTTACACTTTAACTGCAGTAAACCTAGGTATTACGTGTAGTGAAATAAGATCACATGCCTGGGAGTTCCTTTTGCCGACACTGATTTGATTTTCCTAGACCTTTAGCCAAAATGACCGCAGGCTTAGCGCAAATTGAACGAGCTGCAATGACTTTTCTTCCAGTCATTCTTTTCTAAACAACATTTCAATTTTTCAGAAGGCCTATTTTCACATTTCAAACTCAAACTTCACTCTATGAGCTATTATTATTACATCATTCATTCCAAAAATCATCCACACGTGGGTAGCGCCGAGATGATTCAATCTCCTATCTTTAAATACCGACACTACATCAGTTTTCTAGTCATTCTACCGATTAAAAATCTATAGACTAGTGAATTCGACCGTATATGGATTGCTATTCTACATGATGTGATTATATCCATAATTCTCCAGTGGTTTGCTTTATTTTTACTTTGATTTAGATGTTTTTTCGCATGATGGTAGACGCCTAGCGCGTTCCTACGTTAATAAGTTACGAAATTAGTTCGATGTCTCCCGATTGTCTGCGATATTTTTACAGCTAGCCAGTAATGTCTCGTTTTTTAACCTCTTTACAATCATCGAAATGAGTAGGAATGTACTACGGCTAGAATTAATATTCGCGAAAAAAGGCACAAGTTGTCTTGACTGTTGTGCTTTTTTTTTCCTTTCTTTCTTTCTTTCTGAAAATGTCGGGCCTTGAAAAATTATGTTATCAACCGATTTTTGCCGCTGTTTTCACTACGGGAAAAATTAAAGAATTCGTTTTATTTTCTATTTATTTATTTTTCAATATTCTCAAATCCTCATTAGCATCTGATAATAATCTGACTAATTATAGTTACTGAATTCTATATTTTGAAATATTTTAAGATTCGAAAAAAGAAAGGTAATCGATAGCATTGTGGTTAGTTAAAGTGTAGATTTAGTTGTGTATACAAACTGGAAAAAGAGCCCTTTACATTCGGAACAACGGGTTTATCTTTTCATTCGACTTCAATAGCCAGTATTATTCCCTACTGTAATTCTGATTTCATTTAGATTGTTTTTCAGTATATCGGCTTGATAGCTGCACACTTACCAGAAAAAAAAGTGAAACGAAAATTGTCGAGGAGTAAAATATACTAAATATCTAACAGTCTTTAGAAAAATCAATGATATTTAGTTAGTTTAAACGAAGTAAAATGATCTATCACATCTTTAATTATCAAATAATTATAACTTTTGCATAAAATTACATAACATCTATAATTAAGTTTAAAATTGCAAACAGAAAGAAAAAAAGAAAAAAGAAAAAAGAAAAGAAAAGAAAAGAAAAGAAAAGAAGTTTCTTAGTTTGATTTCTAAAATATTCTAAAATTACGAACAAGGAGTTATATTTTAACGTCACATTTTGAGCGCTTTTTTCATCATTCTCAGGTTTCATTTCCCATTTACAGAATAGTTCCTGAGTGTTATGTCTATGAGTATTTAGGTTTTATTCCTATACTTGCACAATATCGAACGAAAATGAGCCATGAGTATCAGAAACTCGTGCACCAACTCACCACTGTGCTATTGACCATAACGTCAGACGCAGATCCAGGATGTATAAGAGAGGAATGACTATATTACGTATTATATCCACATCCACTAGATATGAGCAATCGCGCGCTCTGATTGGTTCCTCTACTACTATCATATCCCGTGAGTAGAGAAGTAAACAAAATGGCGGAGCGTTTCGCCGACATTATTTCCTTTTTTAAACTTGAGAATAATTAAAATTCTATATTTCTCACAATCCAGTGGATGTGGATATAATAAAACAATTATTCCACTCACTCAATCTTGTCGTACATGGTTCATAGCCGACTCGGCGCTGCGCGCCGCCCTGTCAGCTATGAGCTCATGTACGACGAGATTGAGTGAGTGGAATAATTGTTGAATATCATGATCCACGATGTGGAAGATTATGTTATAGTAAGGTATATATGACGTCATGACTGCTTCAAAGGTGGCGGGGGATATCCACCTCTTCAAACACCCCCGGATCCGCGCCTGAGCCTTGAAGGGGGATTGGGATCTTCACACTAATTTCAAATTCAACTTCTCTGTCTAAGATGACTCTGATTTTCACCCAACATTTCCAGATCCTGTACATAAAACAGATATATTGAATTTGGAGCCTATTTATTTACGACTAAAACAACTCTTTGGTTATAATTTTTGATTTGAAGTAGGAGTAAAATAACACTATCTAAGATGATTGTAAGGTAAAAAAGAGATAGCTACTCTTATTTTCTTTCTAAGGATCCAGCCCCCCCCCTCTCCCCCCCTCTCCCCCCTCTCTCTCCACGGGACTGATTTCCCTGGTTCTATTCTGGTTTCCTTGCTTATGATGATTTTTAAAAGTCTATGCTCAAAAATCATTAATATTTACACATTGACCTTAAATTAACAAAGAAAAAATCAAGTATCCAGCTGCTATCGAAGACTTAAACGTCTAGTTTGAAGGTTTTTGTCAGTTCTAGCCTGGGTTTTCTATCACCGATTGAAGGAAGATGTTCCTATTCCGTTTAAAACTTTCACGCTGTCATAATACTTCACATAACTAATGGTTCAAGCTCTTGACGTAAAAATTAATCAAACCTCGACGTTTCGAATCTAAAAAAAGCCTTAAAAAAACCTCATTAAAATTCATATTTCTTAAAAATTTGAGAAATGCAGCTTAGGGTCAAATGTGACCCCCCTGTATTTCATGGCCCACCCCCTTACCTTCTGACCAATTCTTTTACTTTAATCGATTCTAATGGTTTTCTAGGTTTTGAGTCCTTAGACAAATACTTAGACTATCGTCCACAGCTTGCATAGTTTCTAATATCAACCTAAAAATTAAAAATCTAGCTGAAGATTCCCGCCTTGAAGTATCTAATTATCTAAAGTTTAATCAAAACTGAATTAATTCCTTAGTTTCAGAGATTAAGACCGCGTTTTTAGGGTCTTAATTTGTGTCAGTCTGAAATAAATACCCATTTCGATGAGCACTGCGTTTTCAGGCGTTCCTTGAAAAGTTTTTCTCGGTGTGTTGATCGGCATTTGTACACTTTTTTATTTTATTTCGTTCCTTTGTTTGTTTATTTATTTATTTTTTCGTGACAAGATCAGGAAAATAAGCTGTATAGGACAGAAATCACCCGCTGTGTTACTGAAAAACAACATGAAATATTGAAATTTTATATTGATAGTGATTCTGTCAGGCACGTACGCTCCGCGATTATTTCAAAAACTCCAAACAATTAGCTAGCATTTACCAAGAGGTATTTAAGAGTTGGAGCCACTGAGAACTATTATTCGTGTTTTGCAATACTAATTTAGGCGAGCTACAATAGCTTGTGCAGCTGGTGTCATGGCCGTATAATGAAGATATAAAATTATTGATGTTGTAATGGCCGAAAATGAGAATAACATATTGGTACGTGATGTTGGAGAGACGTAAAAGTGTTTGATATTGGTGCAGATCTTTGAGGTGATTGTCATCTCATGAAATATGTTTAAATAGATAGCATGTTGAGTGGCATTTTGATTGGTTTGTCGCTGTGCCATTCGATTTTCAATGCGATTAATAGCGTATATGAAGGGGATTCAATTGTGTAGGGTGCATCAGATGGCATTGATAATCCTGTTGCTAGCTGACGAAGGCGTGAAGTTATATCTAATATGATATTTGAAGCAGTTGGATGCTTTGGCCGAAAATACAAAAGGGAACCGAGACAGACAAAGGCCGTATGGATGACTGGTAGAGTGGTAGAATGAGGAAAAGCAGAAAGAATTTGAAAGAAAAAAATAAGAAAGGAATAAGGAAAGATCAACAGACACATGAAACAGATTGACTATTAGAAAAAAGGACTTAAAAAATGCACCAAAAGATCTGCGTGCAGAAAACGAACAACTCGAGCGAAAGTGATGTATAAGGAAGTTTTTAGAGAATTAAAATGAAAAGAAATGAAAGGGAGGTGAATAACGGAATGAATAACCGAAAGTAGCCTTAAAGGATTAATACCAGAAAATGCTTATTGACAGACTGCCGCCCACACGAGGCTGGACCACAACTGAGTAGGCAAAACAAACGCTACGAGGAAAAACCTTTCGCTTAATCCTGTTTTTCTTTATTTTTCTCTTCTCAACACGTAATTACTTAAAAGTTCAGGTGAAAAACTCGCGAAACAACTGGTTTTCATACGGGAAGTACGGGTGGCGTGCACTGCTAATGCGTCGCCTCTCATCGATGCGACTCGGGTTCGAGTCTCGTCGGGCTCAGTGTCGTATGTGAGTAGAGTTGTTTGTTGGTTCTCTCCCATGTGCTTTCTTGGGTTTTTCTCCGAGTTCTGCGGTTTTCCTCCCTCCGCAAAAATCGACTTTCAATTCCTAATTCGATCTCAGGGCCTAGATGAAAATTACGCCATGTAACTCCAGTTACCCTGCTTAAACAAAGTGGATTTATTTTTATTTATTTATTTTTCATTTTTCATTTCTTAAGTAGGATCAGGACTGATTTCGTTTATAATCGTTTTGTTTTGATTTTCAGGAAGAACTAAAGCAGATTTAGTACTACTGATTTCAATATTTTTCCATCCAGCTTCCTGTGTTTCAGGATCAAAGAGCAGAAAAGTCGTAGACAGTGAGCTGTTGAATCATTCAATAGATGTGTATCACAGATACACATACAGTTACTTGATGTACCAAAACCAGGAGCGAAACAAAATCAATTTGAACGAACCCAAAGGAGTTTTGAAGGCTGTAAAGACCTGTTTACACGGGCGATTTTTTCTGCGATAAAACTGCGTTTTTCGCTGCGATTCAAGCTGCGCGCAATGAGTGTCGCACTCAAATCGACACTTATGTTTACACGCGCGATTTTTGATCGCAGGTGAATCGTAGCTAGAATCGTAGCTAGAATCGTAGCTAGAATCGTAGCTAGAATCGCAGACAAAATCGCCCGTGTAAAAGGGCCTTTGCTTTCTTACTTTCACCGCGAAGATAATTTCACTTACTATTCTGAACGTGAACAAATTGTTGATCGTTATCATGATCTCAAAATCCGATGAATGTTAATGAATGCTGGAAACTCTCTTCCGCGTTCTTGTTTTCTTCATAGTTTGTAAGCTAAATACCTTCTCTAAGTCTGCCAGTCCAGTAGTCCATTTGCTCCATTCCATACATTCCACATTCTATAGTCGCTCCAGCAACTTCCCAATGATATTGCCCATGTCAAGACTTGGCTCAACCAATGTATAATTATGAGAGATTCTAAAGTCTTCAGACATGTTGTCTGGGTCTAAGAAGTGTTTCTTCAGCGCTGAAAGAATTTTAAACCATAATGTAGTGCTGGTAAGACAAAATAGATCAAAACAGCTATCCTTACCCTTCACCAGGGGAATTGTTTCGATGTCCCCCGAGCCCTTCCCCTGAGTGTCCGACAATTGTACAGGGTCAATCTACAAAGTAGTTTAATGGGAAATGTCAAAACGTTTATCTTTTGTTAGTAAAATTCCAACCATTTGACATAACATCTTTTCATTTTTGATATTAATAATTTTGCTCATTTTTCCGCTGTTTCAATCATACTCTGGACCTAGACAAGCTATGACTGACTATTAATAATAAAATTGAAAAAGGTATCGTAGTCACAAGGCAGATCAAACCTTTTTTACTTCTCTCTTTTTTCTTTTTTTTCTTTTCTTTTTTTAGCTTCTTTTTTGATACTTTTGTTATTTCACGGTCACTCTGCTTTTTTCTTTTCTCTTGTTTAGACTAGTGTTTACAGGCGGAGCTTTTGGCGTTGCTTTATTTAAATAGTCAGCCAATTTACTTACAACTCCGGTGGACGCAGTCCTAACTGTCATATTAGTTCTTTAATCGAAGAGCAGTAAAAACAGGCAGCTTTGGAAATTAAGATAGAAAGAACTTATTAACGAAACCTGCATTTGACTGTTCGATTTTACTGATTTTTTTTTTTTTTTTTTCCTGTTTCTTTTCTCTTTAAATTTAAAGTTATTTGCATCTTTTTGTAACGCAAATAGCTTTGGCGTATGGATTTGACAACCTTCACTTAGGGCTAACTGACTAATGTATAGGAAGAGTTTTGCGTGAAATTCTTCATTATTCAATAATATTCCATTCCAAAACAACTGTCAGCGTCAAGAATCTATCCAGCGCCATCGTCTCTCCTTATCTCTGTTGAGTCGAGTCAATTGATCTGCGTCGTAGTTTTATGATTTGTTTTTCTCAGTGGTTTTCTAATTAAGATGAGTAGTTTTCCTTTCATTTCCAGATGGTTGTCTTCATTACTCTGTAGTCTGACAGCAAAGTGGTGGTCATGTTATGGCTTACTTTTAGCGAGAAGGCGCCAGATAGTCGTATTGTGGGGTGTATATTGTGATTAAAAATGCGTTGTAATTGCATAAATATCTCGTCAACTCGAGCGCTGTGGTACAAATTACCTTATCAGTTGCCAGTTCGTTTATTCAAACATTAAGTTACTTATGCAGTCCCCACCTGTTATAGCTTTATCAGATTTTTGGTATGATTTTTTTAACGAAGTTGCTGCCCTAAAACCACAAAGAACTGCATCCAACGACCACCATGGTGAAGTCTATGAATAACGGCCAATCAGAGACGAGATTGTGGTTCACGTGACGAGAAGTCGAATCACGTGATACTTGGATGAATTTTTTAAACTAAATGACTAAGAAGATGGCGAAAACTGTATTTTTTATGTTTAGAGTTTAGTCGAAAGATTAAATAAAAACTATCAGTTCAGAAATAGCTTCACTCGTTTACACAGCTTTGTGAACGTGCATTGCATTTTAAATTGAGTCAGTTGATGACAGAAGACACGAAAAAACCCCACTGCCGTTCCTTATGGTGTTTGCCCTATCTCTTATGCATTGCAAGATATCCTTACTCGCTTATTGACTGACCATTATCGATACGTGACGTCAACAGAGCCGATAGCAGACTCGTGACGTCATATGTCGTCACTGAATTTATTTTTAACCTTATGCAAATCTTTGACATCTCGCCCACTCGGAAAACAAACCGAGAGTTCGCCGACCATCCGCCGATAAGATTTCGGAAACCATTAAATAAATGATAAAGTTATTAATTGTAGCAAGAAAAGTTTATTCTTGAGTCACAAGTTCTAGAAATAGCTTAAAATTGTAATCTGAGACATTTGCAATCCATTGTATTTACGTAGTTTCTGGTTAAAAACTAAGAGGGGTGGGGTGGGGTGGGGAACTTTTTTTGCATCTGATAAGACTATGTTGCTGGAGAGAAAAGACGTGGAAATAAGAGTGAAAAATAGGAAGATATTGAAAGGGAGAGAGAAAGAAAGAAAAGAATGAGGAGAAAAGAGAGAAAGGAGGAAAGGAGCTGGGGAAAAAGAAAGAAAGAAAGAAAGAGACAGAAAGGGAGGGAGAATTTCCACTCAAAAAGCAGTTAATTACCAGAAGTGTCGAGCGAAAGTCGGAACATTCTCCGTCTCGGCAATCGTCGTATTCTCCACCAATAGAATTCCATTTAACTAATGAAAATTCGTTCATCTATTTAATTTGTTCTATTTTCTCCAGGGCGTTTTAAACATCCAAAACATGGCGCTAAGAATAACCACAGCGGCTAATTATAATCTAGAGTAATATATTTTTCCTTGCACGAATGATATCATTAGTTTTCTTATAAAGTAAGCGCTAGACACCTGAGTCAAGCTAAGATTCTAACTATCAAATGTTATCGGTGCTGTTCTCTATACAGTTCAATCATGACGACGCACCGTTTGGCCAGAGCTCGAACCAAAATACTCAAATACTTTTTCTGTATTTCACATGCAGTTGATGACTGTCAAACAACCAGCGAAAGAGAAGAATCTGTCCAATCAATGACAAGGTTAGTTGGATGAATTCAAGTCTTAATTTTTTCTCATAAATTATTAGGACCTTAAAACGCTGTAAAAGTATAAACAAAATACTACAGACAATGCAAAAATAGCTTAGAAAGGATATTAGGATAGTATGCAAACTTGTCTTAAAACTAGTGTTTTCATATCGAAGTTTATCCAATGCATTTTGCCTGATCGAACCAATTGTTTTGTCTGTGGGTATCTTGTTGGGTCTCAATGTATGTTCTGCTTGGTTACATAACGATTAAACAAAAACAAGTGAGCCTTTTCCTTTCATTCACGTTTTTATATTTTTGGTTTTGTTGTTGGTTTTCAGTTTTACTTTTTCTTTCCAATTTTACTAAGAATAAGAAAAGACCCGCTCACTCCCTTGAAAATTTTTTTCTTCCTCGTTTATTAGAATTTTAACTTTCTTCTGGTTTGCAGGTCATCGCAGTCCGACCAAGAAAGCGAAGAAGATATGAAGGTAACTATGATAACATAAAATATCATAATTACCATGACAATTAATGCATCAGTTATTGATAACAGTTCTTGTATACCGTAAGAAGGTGTGTTTAGGCAGTGAGGTTTTCCAGGAAATTGGTAGCATATCAGTAAAAGAGACGGGAAACTTGAGTGTTTTTCTGCCCGGAGAAAACCGTGCAAAAGATAGATTTTTCATTTGTCTTCAAACTTGAAAATAACGACAATAATAGCATAAAGAATGATAAATGTTCACTCAGGTTCTCTAAAGATTTTCACGCGTCTCTCTTTTTCTTTCAAATAGAATAATCTAATTTCTACAGTGTTTTTATATTTTCTATCGCTGCTGGAGCGAAAAATATTAAATTAAACGTAACAAACAGCTTTGGTCTTTCGTGCTTCTAGCGTTCATAATAAGATATGCTTTCGAAGACGAAATTTATCGTCTTTTAGCCGACGGTTCCTGTAACGTATTTAATAGAGGAAGCACATTAAACCAGCAAAACAAAACAAAACAAAACAAAAAAGCATCTTAGTATTAAAACCCTTTCTACATCAAAAGACAGTAGCGCCACTTGCTTTATCCTACACTGCTCACTACCCAAGGTTAAAAACAACTTGTGGTTATTTTGCAGAAATCACTAAGAGAGTGGAGAATTCCGTTCAAGGATTTGCAGTTTGGAGATGCAGTCGGAGCCAGCCCAAAAGGCCATGTTTATAAGTAAGTATTCTATTAAATGTGGAAAGTTCGAATTCACTGGAGGTTTAGTGCCGTGGAAATTGCAAACCTAAATGGAAAATAACAAAGTAGTTACGGTCTGCGTTGGTGGAAACGACAAAACGAGTAAATGAGAATGTTTTATTACCGTCTTATCGGTCCTGGATGATAAACACTCACATTAAAAAAGCACATTGATCTGAAATTAAAAGATACTTTGCAAAACTTGAAGACTGAGACACCGTCTGACGTAAATGAGGAGCTTTTCCTTGTATGGCAAAAGTAAACACGCATAATCACGATCACGCAAAACGAGCACGCAAGCGATTTTCTTTCTGCAGAAATCAACTGGAATCTCCCCATTAACTGATAGGAAAATATTCGGATCCCTCCTAAATTTCACCTGCCCCCCCCCCCCCCCCCCCCCCCCCCCCCCCCCCCCCCCCCAACAAACCCCCACCCCCACAACACAAGCAACAAAAACGAGGAGAACACACGGCGACGATACATCGCC
>JAAAQI020122031.1:0-15584 GCA_011800005.2 Stichodactyla mertensii
GTTGAACGTCTGGCAATAAAATTCAGATGGATAAAAATACATATTTGCAAACTCGGTTTAAATTGCTGTGTAAATCAGGTTGTATTTAATCAAATCAAATAATTTTAGCCAAAATACTTAAGAAAGTTATTTCCCAAGTCCATTGCTCAGTGTATCGTAGATTAAACCGGTGATGAAGGCAGAATTTTAACACACACATCAAACTTGTCACGAATATGTCAAGAATGTGTCAAATATTCATAAAAAATGTTTGCAGGTGACCACGGTACCGCGCGTCGCACACTAACAAAGGCTGTGCACACTTACCTATGTAATGACACAAAGTCCCATGCTATCTATCAGCTGACATGAGCACAGGCTATCAACAGGACATCATAGATTGAAAGCTGTTTCTCCAAGCCTAAAAACTCAAGCTCCTGACAGGGCTAGATCCTGTGACCTCCTGGTCTGAACCCCTCAGAAATCAGATTTTTTATCACAGTTTTCAGGCTTGAAGAAACAATTTAAACCCCTTGAACTCTTCAACTTTTTTTCCTTAAATTTTTTTGGTCTAGATTAAAATAATTGGAATTACTGTGATTTTTAATATTCTGTGAACTTGTCAGTTGCAAGCTGCCTGTTGGAATTTGGTTTTTCTCTGCCACCAGTCAAAAATACAAAAGCTACTAACTGATCAGTTTTGATTGACGACAGCAAAAAACAATTTTACAACAAGCTGTTGAATGTCCAAGTTCACACAATGAGAATCGCAGTAATCTTAGGTCGAGTAAAGAACACTTACATTCTTGCTCTGCTTACTTGTATGCCCATGGGTCCACACACTCTTTCAATGGTGGATCTGAAATCAGCAGCAATGTTGCTATCTCTGGAAGTATGAATAATCAACCAATTTTGCAGGTTCACAGTGGAATGAAGGGCATTTCCCCTTGTCTCTCTGCTCCAGTCAGCAGATTTTGGATCATAGGAACTCTACATAAAAAGAAACAATTGAAGTTAGCACATAATAAAATTATCATTCTGAATAGTGTGTTAAACCTGCAATTTATTTTTCCCCCAGCTAGAATATTGGGGTGCACTGACTGGTTGATTTTTAGGACTAGATGACCAAGTCCTTTAACCTTGGACAAAGCTTTTTCTCTATAAAGACCAAGCAATGCTGGTTAATGACATGTATACACACATTGAGAGTTTCCTATTAAAAAGTTAAAATCAAAATAAAATGGCATGTCTAAACCTTGACCAACACACCTTCCCAAAATTTGCTTCAATGCAATTCTATGTAATTACTTACACTTTTCCTTTGCTGGAAGATCTTCTCTGCTGGTAGGACACGTCCCTCTAGTTTGAGTAAGCTCCTTTCAAACTGAATCAAGAACAAAATCATTTCTTGGTTTTTACCCATGGAATTTAGAGATCCTTAATTTTTTTTTAGGTTTATTCGTTGTTGTTAAATGATTCCAATTTATAGAAAAACTATTTTTCCAAGGGATTATGTAAAAACTGTGTATCACAATTCTGAATTCTGAAATGAACACAGTGATTATTAATTTTCATTCTTAACATTAATTGTATACTAACATAAAAAAGGTTAATTACTCAAGTTACATGCACAATAAGGAATAAAACAAATAGTATCACAAATGTGACATGTACTGGATTGCAGTACATGTCACATTAGCTGTTGGATTGCAGTTCACATGAGAATAAACCCACACGACCTAGGCTCACCACAGAGTAGTTCAGTGGTTGGAGCATCCGACTAGTATATAGCTATTTCAATTAATGTTGTCACTGAAAAAGGCCTAAAGGCTTTCAACAATTTTTTGTTTACTCAGTGTTTGAGGCAGGCCACACCATTGTGCCAATCCCGCAATAAAATGTATTCTGTCCCTCTAAAATTGCAGTGAATTGTCTACTTGACTCCCAAGAAAAAGCCTTAAGGGACAGTCTCAGCTAAAATGACCCTTTCCTGAAAATCCTGGCTCAAACACTGTTTACTAACAAACTTTGCTGTAGGCTATCTATGAAATTAAAGAATATGTGTCAAAGTTTTAAAATTTGCAAGCATACAGTGAGTTTATTGTAATAATGTCATGGTGAAAAAATAATTCATGATTCTGCTCTCAAAGCATTCAGCTTTGGGCTTTTTTCAGCAACAACTTAGCTATATATTATGAAAGGTTGTGGGTCCAAATCCCATCTAGCACGTTTTTTTTTTCAAGTTCACTTCCCTTAGGATTTCTTGCTGTTCTATTCATTTACAAGCAGTTATATTTCTTAATTATGCTAAAGTAATGGGAGAGTAAAATCCCTTGTTTTAACATTTCATATTATCTTGTTTGTATCAAATTTAAGGGACAAGAACACAATAGCTTTCATGTAAATTGAAGGATAACAATCTATTGTATTTGTCCAGAGTAACAAACTGGTGAATATCAATCCTTTAGCTTAGTTTTATAGCAGGCAATGAAATTAAAAGAAATTGAAATGTGTTTAGTTTTACCTCCAGACCCCAGCCTTGCAGTTCCTGGCTTACTTCTGGATTTCTGTACAGGGTAAAGAAAAGTTTTCAATCACTTTTCATTCTTGACTTTATAAATCTCTAAGCTTATGAAACAAAATATGTTATTGGCAATGTCATAGCAAGTCAAATTTACAAAGCAAAGCATTCATTGTTTTTGAGGTCAACACAATCACAAGAGATTCTTGCAGGGTTCTTACTACTAGAAAATTATAAAATTCCAGGTGTTTTCCAGGGTATAAATAAAGAAATTCCAGGACCCTTAACTTAGAAATTTTATGTGAGACAATTCAGCAATTTTATTTTTTCTAATATTTAACCTAATACTAATAGAAAATTCCAGGAGTTAGTGTCAAAATCAAAATTTTCCAGGGCCCTGGAAGAAATTTTTGAAAATCCAGGAGTTTTCCAGGAATTCCAGAAGCAGTACAATTTCTGTTCTTGGGATAGGATAAGTTTTCTGAACCAATAAAAAAAATGACTCTTCTGTATATTAAGCACATTATTTCTATCAGTTTTATCTGCTAACTGGAAATAGTTTTCAATGGTTAACATTGCAAGGAAACTTCACACAAAACTTGGAACTTTGTCAAATTGACAAAAATGCTTAGGGATGTAAATGGCATTGTTTCTGTGCATCCATTCTGCACACACACCCAAACTCTTTCAAATGAGTGAGGAAGGCCTGGATATTCGTTTATATAACAAATGTGATCAAATGTGGGTCACTTCAAAATCACGTTTTGGGCATAAATGAAATAGAATTGTAAGTAGCGTGAATGCTGCAAGTCCATACTTGTTGCCCAAGAACATTCCAAAATTCTAATTTTCAACATAAATGTAAATGCTTTGCTATTGAGTCATTTTCTAGAGTCCTGTGAAAAATGGGGACCATCAATTGATATCTCTTCACAAAATGTGGCTTCTTTTTCTCAGACTTCATGTTGGCATTTTTCACACGTTTTACATCCACGCAACCTGATAGCCAAAGTCAGTGACCCCATTTTTTATTGGCTCACTTCTTTATGATATAGTTTCATTGGGCAAAATTTTAAAAACATCTGATGGGATCTTTTGCCCATGAACATCCTTAAAAATATTAGAGAACCGTTTACTGTCAAAATCAAATGGCTTTAGAGAAAAATTATTAAAAAATCAGCCTACATACCTGTTTAGCATATCCATAAACTTGTTCAGCTGTACACTTCTCTCTTTAGGTGCAATTCTGGTGTGCACAGAAAGATCCTTCATTACATTGAAATCTGCCCTCAAGTCATCAGATAGACCTACCCCATGCAAACATATTACCAAATATTAATATTAATTATTAGATTCCAAGCATCACTTGGTTATATATTTAAGTCCTTATATGCTCACTCCCTAACTAAACAATATCTACTAAAATGCTCTAAATTTGCAAAGTCATCAAAACAACAATTAACTTGAAGTGTTGAATGTTCTTGTCATATTAGCTTACTGAAGTAATTCTGAATTAACTCTTAAAACAAATTCCTGATAATTCTATTACAAGGTACTCGCCAGTTATGTAGCAAAGTTCAGGTAAAAGATGAATCTCATCTTCTTCAGAAGCTTTCTTTCCCATCTGTAAAGCATCAAAATAAATTTAATTTGAAAGAAGCAAAAATTATCTACTACATTTAACTGTTAGCATATTTTCCCCCAGATCTGTTTGCTCTATGTTTTGACGCATTCTTGTGTCATTTTCCAGAGGTAGATTCTGGTAAATGAACTGTTTATATAGAGAATGTTCTGCATCAATGAAGAAAACTGTCACAGTCTTTGTCTCATCTGACAAAAACCTTTGCCTTGATTGAATCTGATTGTTTGTTTAGCGATGGCTTAAGTTCTTTCAGGCATTCCACTTTTCCTTGGGACTTGAGGACTGTGAAATTGTCATGAAAACTCATTGGTGGAGGTGTCGGCAGGTGTAGCCAACATAACCTGCCTCACACAGGTCACATTGAAATAAGTACACAACATTTTGTTGATTCACGATAGCTTGTTTTCTTTCTCTTGTCCAAAGGACATCCTTGCCTTTGCTGCTTGTGAAGATGGGCAATCTAATCAAGATAGAATCTACCTCTAAAAAAATGACACAAGAATGTGTCGAAACGTTGAGGAAATTTTTAGTCATTAATTTTACCACAAAAACAGCTAAGCATAAATGTTTAATTCAGATCTATTTGACTACAGATTAACACAACTGTGCAAATTTAGAGAATAAAAGCTTTTCCCTGCAGGTGAATTCCATAGTTTTGATTATTTAATAATGTTCACATACCACTTTTTTGGGCTTGCTAACTAGCAATGGTTGGTCCATATCAGTAATTTGTTTATCGTATGCCTGTTAAGATAAAAAAAAATCATTGTGCTGTGCCTACATGGATTGTTTTAGCAGTGTTGGATTTGACTTACCTTGGCATAGTAATCAACATAGGATATTTCACCACGTCTAGTTGTGAATGTATGATGAGGTCTTCGCTCCCATAGAATATCATCTACTCTATAGGTCTTGTTGTTATACCTTAAAAAGTGAACAATGTGTATACCTTAAAAAGTGAACAATGCCACAGATAAAGGACCTTCAAAAAACCAAATTATTTCCATCTAAAATACTATAAGTCAATTTTTGTAAAATATTCCAGGAAAAAGATAAAGTTTTATTGTTAAGGATGCTGGCAATTGATGTTGTAATATCAATTTAATGATAACTGACAATCCTATCTCAACACATTGGGGTTCCAAAAATAAAATTAAAAAATGAGGATCCCTCCCTGTATAATTTTCAGGCTACAACTCAAGAAAAACTGGCAATTTGGAAGAAAATAGAGCAGGATTTTAAATGTAGCCTGTTGCTAAAGAAGAAGACACTGTTTGAATTTTATTTAACTTACTTAAGTGCAAGAGATACTTTTTCTGAACAAAAATAACTTAAAATACTTAGGATAAAAAGTCAAAATGGATTTAGCTAGATGATTAAGTACACATTGACATTGATGCACCTTCCCAGAGTTACCCATAATTCTCCCTGATTTAGTGCATGCCAGGGGTGGATCCAGGCATTTCCCGGAGGGGGGGAATTTAGGATTCAAATGTATTAAACACTAACACTGGCGCTTTTCCGAGCACTAGTGTGCTAATGCTAAGAGAGAGAGAGAGAGGGGGGGGGAATAGTCACCCTTTTCCCCTCCCCTGGATCTGCCCCTGCATGCAAACAAGGTTAGGGTCTGGTTTGGGGCAAGGTATATGAAGGAGACTAGGGAAATTGAACAGAAAACAGTGTTTTATCAGATGTGGAATAAAATGTGAAAGGATGTAAATGGGTTTACCAAATAGGATATCTAAATAACGGAGCTTTTACCCTGACCTCACTGGTGTGTGCAAATCCTAAAGAATTATGGGAAACTACTGAAAGGAGCATTTCCAGGAGTTGTCGTCAAATCATAAATTTTTGCAGGAGTTTTCTTAAAATTCTATGAAGATATGCCAACCCTGTAGAATGCTACTAGGATTGGGCATTACATTATGTATCTTACCTGGTGATCACAATTTCACCAAGAAGTTTCTTTGCAGCATTGGCATGAAAATTTCTCTGATCCTGACCATGCATTTCATACAGAACTTCTAATACTGTTTGGTTCCTCAGGATTTTATGGGACAGATCAACACCCAACAAGATATCTGCCTCATACTTCAAAATTGAAGTAGCATATCCTGGCCAAATCTCTAAGCTTTAAAAGGAAAGGTAACACAAATATAAGTAATACCTACATATTTTTTAAATATACTTATTTTAATAAAGTTTGTCACCTGAAAAGCTACAAAGCTGAGACTGACAAGGATTGCGGGTATATACATATAACATGCTTCCACCTTTTGATAACTGCTGATGGACTCATAGTCCTTTATCAGTTACATTTTTAACTCCTGATAGCATTCTCAAGCTGAAGTTTGTATCAAAAAACCTTTACTTGTTAGTTATAAAATGTTTTCCATGATCCTCTGCAGTCTCAGCTTTCTAGTGACTAACTTTATTGAGATGAGTATAAAACCATTTTTCTTCAGTTTGCTAAAAAGATTAAAACAAAAAATTTTGTCTATCACAGTAGTATGGTTAATTCTCTTATTTCTTAATCTTGACTTGATATGCACTTAGCAAAAAATACAAAAGCTTGACAGGGTTCATCTGCAAAAGTAAAATTCCCTGACTTTTCCCTGACCAAAAATGATTTTTCAATGACCAAGGTGCACATATCCTTTAAATAAATATTATCGGGAACTTTTGTTTAGGAGTGAAATAATTTAATTACAAAATTACCACCAACACAAATTCGATAATGATGGCAAAATTCCCTGACTTTTTGTTAAATTACAAATCTTCCTGACCAAAATCAAAATTCCCTGACAATTCCCTGACCTTGAAAAAAATTCAAATTTCACTGACTTTTCCCTGACCGTGGGAACCCTGCTTGATATCCTTTAATGCCCACAGATTTATCCCAAATGCAATGAAAAACCATTGTGTGTTCATTTAAAGTGCCCCTCAAATTTAAAAGGAACTAAAAAGAGATGCAAGAAATTAGCATAATGTCACAAGAATCTTGTGGTGACCAAAACCAGGCTAAACATGCTTAGGTAATTTTGGTAAGATTTTTTTCTTTCTATAAATACAGAATTTAGGATTCATGCACCTATCAAAGCAGGAAGTGGGCCTAAGTGACCTGTGCTAGGGATGTGATTGTTTAATGAAATTTTCTCACAAATTCCATTTCCAAGGCCTTAAAGGACTATTCAAATGTGGTGACCAGCACAGTATTATACAGCAAATAATTCATAAATCAGTGTTTACCCCCAGTAAGTAAGTATAGTGTTAAGTCAAAATCCCCACTACAGGATGGCCTCCCCATCCCCATCTTGACACTGATATTTACATCACGATGAAATTCACTTTTATAAAATAGGTTTAAAATAGATATGGTTTTTTTTACATTGTAATTACGTAAAAAGCAAATAATCAGATAACACATACTGGTGTCTGGGGATCTCTATTGCATTATCTGGAGAGAAATAATTTCTCCCTACTGGCTTCATGTTGATCATCTTGAAAATCCTGGAAAAAGTAAATAGGAAAAATAGTTAAGGCCTGTGTAAACAAAGCCCAACAACATCCAACATTGTTGGCAGTTGTTGGCATTTGTGTTCAAACAGACCCAACAATGTTGGGTAATATACTTGTTTGTGTGAAATTTCCATGAGTTCAATGCTAATTTTACAACTGAGTCCAATACATGTAAAAAATAATGCCCAACATCCTGTCCAAACACACACACACACACAACCACGCTGGGCTGGCACAGTACTGAAATTGGTGGTTTTAACGTGAATTTTAACAACTTTTCACAGCAAAGTCCGATCAACTTCAAATTTCACATGTGAAGAGTGCTTGCCAAAAGAAAAATTTTCTTTTTAGTTTTACCAATGCTACAATTTTTGGCGGGAAAATGACATCATCAATTAAGTGGGAAATTGAAAACTAGGGATATGCAAAATTTTAATAAGCACATTTGAAAGAAGTCGTCGAGATATGTTCAAAACCAAAGACATAACTGACAAAGCCATTTGCAATCTAAAGATATAATTTTTCAAAATTGCTTTTTTAGGTAAACCAGCAGGAAATTCCAATCTTTAAAATATCATATATTCTGATTACACACGACTTTTTCTGTATCTCTCCAGTTTTGAACATATCTCAACGAGTTATTTCAAATGCTCTTATTAAAATTTTGCATATCCCTCATTTTCAATTTCCCACTAAATTGATGATTTTATTTTCCCACCAAAAATCGTAACATTGGTAAAACTAAAAAGAAAATTTTCCTTTTGGCAAGCACTCTTCACTCTTGTGAAATTTGAAGTTGATCGGACTTTGCTGTAAAAAGCTATTAAAATTCATGCTTAAAACCGCCGATTTCAGTACTGTGCCAGCCCAGCGTGACACTGTTGGGCTGTGAGACTGCTAAACAAAAGAAATGTTGTGACTTGTTGGCTCTGAAATTTACCCAACAACTTCAAACAAGTCCCAACAACACATAACATAGTGTTCAAATGCTCCCAACATGTTGGGCCCAACAATATTGGATTTTTAAGATAGATATGTTGCTGGGCAGTTTCATGACTACAAAAATTATGTTTGTCTCAGCAAAATTTTTAATACAAAACAATTATAACTATGTTGTTTTATATTAAAAATTTTGCTGAGACAAACCTTATTTTTTTTAGTCAATGTTGGATGTTGTTGGCCAACAATGTTGCATGTGTTTACATGGGCCTTTACAGCACAACGTGCAAAAGTATGACCACTTTTAATGTATTCGCATACTTTTATGCATGGGATTTTTTACGTTTAAGTGACATTTAGATGAGAAGCTGTCTGGTTTTACCAAATATGGCGAGCAATAGCTCGTTTGTCAGCAAAATCCCATGCTTTAAAGTATGCAAATACATGAAAAGTGGTCATATTTTTTCATCAGTTATGAAGACATTGAGATTCCAAACCCAAATAGACAATAAAAACAGGTAATCGTTATGGTGATTGAAGCATTAAGAAAATCAATAAACAATCAAAAACTATTTGGAAGTTTAGAAACAAAATTTGTTTTTAATTTTTTTTTCTCTTTTTTGATTGTGGCATCTTTTGCTGGCTAGTCAAACTGTGTTTATTATGTTGGTAAATCATTGCCCCCAAAAAAATCACTGAATGTTAAAGAAACAGAATCTGTCATTTAGTAAATGGAATCAATCTATTATTTAGTAAACCAAATGTAACCAGTCTCAAAGCAACATCTTCAACAAATCCCTTTATGCTTGTATCAATGTTAAGCCTGAGAGGGGGGGATCAGACATATGTAGGGCATATGTATTTTTTCCAATAATTTCTGTTAAAATTTGAGAATGAGTTTAATTTGTCAGCCAACCATTCTTAAAAGTAAAGATATGTTGAAACACTGTACCCTGGAAGATAAAATTCCCCAGAGTGGAGACAACAAGAGCGATTAAATGCCCCACATATGCCTGACCCACCCAGAACTAACACTGATGCATTGTATACAAGCGAAGAGTAGTTATTGTTACATACTTCTTGAGAACGATGTTATATATGTGAAGACTTGTCGGATTAAACGCTGGGAGTTCATTCGTCAGCGTTATCGTAATTTCAACTGGCTCTCCATCTGGGTTATCCCTTCTCCTCCTCCGCCCGTTAACTCTAGTAACTGGATCTGGGAGCTTAATGGGAAGGAAGAGGGCCATCCCATCAAAGGCCCTCACGGGTCCCAGCAGTTGTTCTTGGTCTCCGATAAGCCCATATCGCACTTTCTTAAAGTCAACCTCAGGAGAGAATGCAACGTTATACTGGTAAATCATGTAGTTGGGACGAGTTACCAATTTAAAGGCATTTGTGACAATTTCAACTCTGCCTCCCGTATTGCCCTCTTTATTGAGGCCTGGAGCACGGGTCACAGGTTCGTTGTGCATTCCTCTTCGTGGTTCTTGTCGGCCACGTGGAGGCTCGCTCACTGCCATCCTCGCCATCTCGGTTGTTGGTGGTGCCGAAACAGGGGCAGGAGCAGCAGCGGCAGCAGCCTGGGGAGCCACTACTGATTCAGTTGGAGGGCCTCTTGCTCTTCCTCTCCCAACTGCAGCAGCGGCGGGCTCTCCTGGTCTTCGCGCTACATCTGCAGCTCCTGGTGGCGGAGCGTCAACTCGTCCACGTCCTCTGCTTCTTCCCCTTGCACGTCCTGTCATTCTGCTCGTCCCTCAAACTCGGCGCTGAAAAACGATAAAACTGCGTTTAACTTCACCCTACAGATACAATTAGCCTCAAAGCAGTCACACCATTACTTGTGTTAGGAGTTGAAAACAATGGCCAGTCATTGACAAAACACAACAATCCTACAAGTATAACAATGGCCGACTAAGCTGTGTTGTTTGGGTGACTAAGTATATAGAACTCGGCTTCAACGATTCAAACTCAACAAGACTAACTTCTAATTTGTAAAATTAGCTTTAAATTCACATTCGTGATCGGTTATAAACAATAAAACGAGATGAAGAGGTATCTCATACTGATCGGAATGGTCTGGTGTGAAAATGCTAGTAGCGACTGACTCATGGCATCAGCAAGCGTTCATATCAAAACAGAAAAACTATTTAAATACCGTCGTTTTCCCAACTTAATACATTAGTCTTACATTAATACTAATGAATATTTTAATCAATGATAACTAAAAATGATATTGCTGCAGGTAATTTTAATCACAGCAAGACTTTCTAAGTATAACAAAACAAATGCTTCAAAACAACGGGCTGACAAGCTGCTCAAATACGAGTAAACGTTTGCTCGAAACGCTCTCTTTTATAACTAAAAAAATTGAAGATATTAATGAAAATACTTAGTTTAGTTATTGAAGGACTTCGAGCACTTAGGTTTGGTTAGGAAAAGCGAGAAAAAAAGAAGGAAAATCACTCACCTAAAAAACAACCTCTGTTATCCCCAACTGCCTTCACCCACTGATGTCCCTAGACGAATGAACAAGCACATGCTCTAGTGAACCACGTGATCACCAAGCGTCTTGTTCATTGGTGGATTCGCAGAGTGATGTGACACATGACGTCTGAACGTGACATGTTACTTGGGGAGATAAAATGAGCGGGAGATGACCTTATCTTTTGATACCGGGGACAAGAGCCCAAAACATTCTAGTTTTTAATAGCAGCGATTGAATTTCTGATGATACAGATGCAAAGCACTGCAGACGTTCCTAGAGTGCACGCCATATTTCAGTGAAACAATTACTATTTAGTTAGCAGTGACTAAGAATTCACCCATGTGCATGAACCACAAACATCGCAAGAGGTTTCTGCTATTTGTTACAAAATAAAGGCAGTTTCATAATACTTTTTTTTATTTGTTTCACGCATATGTATGGCGTGCTCTCCGAATGATTCTTTAGTCTTACATAAAGTGTTATTAACTTTTTGCTTAGAAGATTTTTTTTTTGCGAAGTATAAACATAGAACAGAATCAATATACATGTTTACTTTTGATTCTAAGGTGAAATACCTTTTTAATGATGTTTCCACTAATTAGGACGCACAATTTCCGAAGGAAAAAAGTATAAAATTACGACGTGAGTGACATAGAGCACACTTGGTATATGAAAGGGTAAGAGAAAGGGATGTACAAAATAAAGAAGTGCACTGTAAAATCCATCACCTAATGAAAGGTTTTTTGGTTTATCCATACGTTTATCGGAAGTTAACAACTGTTTTGTCGGCGAAGTCGGATGAGATAGCCAACGCCGAAATAGGTATTCCCTAGAGAGTTGAGGTGAGACGATGTAATCCAAACGATGAAGCCAGCGAAAGTGCTTGTTTTGACTTTGGTGTTGTAGTTCGACTGAAAAAAGTTCCTCTTTTCATTCTCAAATCCAAGTCAGCATTGAGAAGTTGTTTTACAAAAAGAAATTGCTACACTGACATTTCTTGTCCAGTGAAATTTTAGCTTTTGAGACAGGGGATAAATCAATGTTTAAGTTAAAAGTGATATATATATTGAAGTCACATGGCATGGGATCTATAGACTTTTTATATTCTCATTTCTTTTTTTAACGGGAATTCGCGAGGACGTCGCCCAGAAGTTCGTAAGGTCGCGATAAGAATTCGATAGGTCATTACTGTCCTCATTCTCTCTTCCTTTGAATACCGCAGCATGCTTAGCTTTTGTCTCTAACTTCCTAGAGGTGCGAGAAAAATTAGGTATAATGCAAACAAAAACAAGTAGAATTAATATTTTTCTAAATACAGTTTTGTTTGCGGAGTTAAAGCCGCTGCTCTAAACAACGTTTTCACATACTGAAATCGACGTTTTTGCATCCGACTATTGAGCTTATAATTTTTCAAGTTTTATTTTACAAGTAGAAACTCCCTGGCCAGGAAGTGACGTAATAGACCTATATTCAAAGCTTTTTTCACGAGGTTTTAGTTTGATGACTTTTATGGCGTCTTTTTGTTCTTCTCACGTGGTAATAATAACAAACCAACAAAAAACACAAGCTGAAGTCACAATGGCGAAACAATAATCGTAACTCCAGGAAAATTACAGTGAAGTTTTAAAGAAAAGACTCCACTTGGTCATTACAGTGAATACTTTTATTACGTAAAAAAGACTTGATGAATTTTAGCTAATTTTGATCATCCTTGTAAACAATTAAGACGTCGTATGATTGGAGTTCACTGCTTGCGAGTCTCAACAATCGACTGGTTTTGTTGAAAAGTTTTTCATTATTGAGAAGACGAGAATTCCTGGAAAATAAAAGGAAAAATCATATTTAGATTTTATACAGGGAAGGTGGAGACATTTTACGAGAAAAAACATAAATGTTCAACTATATTAACTAAGCAAGTCCCCTCCCCCTCACACTTTCAAGAAAGGCCCCCTTCCAAGCTAGCCCCCCCTTTCAGAATTGCTCCGTCGTCCCTCTGATACCATTTTTCTAACTTCAATTTTCATCAGGGTGTCAGACTAGTCTAGGCCAGGATCTACGAGGCTGGGACGTACCTTTTCTCTCTTACATGGTCTCTTGCTAATCTTTGTGTGTTCGTGTGCAAGCTTCTTACAAAACATACATCTTATTTATACTCTAGAGTTTTTAGGACAACTTCTTTGGCCAGACCACTAATATAACGTGTGGTTTCAGTTAATACAATAACCAGAACAACGATTGACAATACAAGATATAACCAAGCAAACCGCGAAATTATTTTAAACTGTTCTATCCCCTAGGGCGTATAAAACATGACAACTTTATCAATTAATACAAAACTGCAAAATGCCAACTGGAGCGATCTCAAGGATTAAGTTAACCTCAATTTTACCAAATTCTACAGTGAATAACTTCAATAAGGTTTCACAATTATTAACCCGAATTCCTTACTGATAATTGCATTATTTAGCTGGTTATTACCACACAACATTTGGCTTTGCACTTGCAAGAACCACTATTCTTAATAAAATTTCGATAACTGTCAAAACGAACGTTAATTATTCGGATAATATCAACATTTATCAATCAATTTCTACAAAGCGTAGCATAACAAATGGAACTATTTCCTTAACAAGTATTCTTGACAATTTCCAATGATCGTGAAGACAATCAGCAAGCTTTCTTTGACAATTTTCTCACTGACAAGGTTTCCTTGTTCGTGTACTAGTGATGACTAACAAGTTTAAGAGTTTAGTCCTTGACATTTACGTTGTCTGCCATGCCTTACGATCAATGAAGTAACAGGGCTGAGAAACGAACTAATTAATATTCCTTGGGTTACCTTTTTGTCATTACCCTGGGTTCCAGAGGCTGTTTACTCTCGCTCCGGCGACTGCACTGCGGACCCGAAGTACACAGAGGGAGTAAACAGCCTCTGGAACCCAGAGTATTTTGTCATCTAACATGCCAGCTTTTCCTTGTCAAGGAAAAATTGTTCATTTTACCTCCTACACGAACAATTTCCCCTTATCAAGGAAGACCTGCCAAGGGAAACTTTTAATGCACTTGTGTCCAGGGGTGCGGTGACTGCATCTGGATTGGAAAGGAGAGGTAAGGATATCCTGCTGTGTCTTAAGTATATATAGTGGCAAAATAGAAGATAAACAAACCTGTTGCTACAGAAACGTTTAGCGAGTCAGGGCCGACCGAAGCAAACGGCTGCGAAGATGAAGATGGCAGAAATATCGAAATCAGACGTGTACACTGCTGTAAGACTTGACTTTGTAAACCAGTTCCTTCATTACCTAAAACAAAAAAGGATCGCTGTATCAATTTTAAGCCGGCAGGGGGGGAGAGGGGGGAAGGATGGGAGGCCAGGCTTGATGAATTTGACTAGATGTGCTGTCCCGTGGGCTGGGATATATAGACCGAACACTTGGCCAAGACAGGGAAAGTTTGAAATCAAATAGACAAATTTTCATCACATTCGAATAATAGTTTTAGTCCCAAGGGAGGGAATCGGACCAAAGATTTCGTAAAAGAATCAAATCCCCGCCATGGGCAACGTTCATCAAGCGTCAGAGGCATGACTACATGACTAGCGAGGAAAACTTTTCGCTCAAAACATTTTCAAACGATTTTCTTTAGCTTTGAGCCGCGTTAGGCCTGCGAATTATCTGTAGGTGGGCATGGAGCATTTTCGGTCATGCTCGTGACGTAAAAAAATATCCACAGGACATTGTCGCAAGATTTCTTGAAAATTTATTTTTATACAACACGTAGGTAGAATTGCCATGCCCTAGCAGTAAGTTTTTGTGAGTTAATTCAGCTTTGTCAGCAAATATATGAAGTTGGCGGTTTTTTCAAGCCTTTAATGCCTGGCATGAAATTTTCCCTGTTCATGCCCAGTCCTGCTGTCATGGATATATTTTTCTTGCGCGCAGGACATGAAGAAGTAAGTTCATGCCGAGCATGGAAAAAAATTTAAACAGCCATGCTCGCGCGCATGGAAATTATATTTTCATGTGCGCAGGGCATGCATGAGATCTTTTCCGTGCCGGGCATTTACATTAAAAGGTGAATTTGATTGCTCTAAGAGTTTTCCAGCCGATTTTTCGAAACCAATTAGATTCAGAAGAAGACTGAAATTCTTCTCTTCTCTTCGCCTACAGCTCGTGATCCTAATGCACTAGTCAATTGAAACCCCCGACCCCGATTTCCTGGACATGGCAGGGAATTAACGTAGCGAGACCAGGGACGGGGAATTTAACACGTACTTCGACAATTTTAACAATTTTAACAGCGGCAATTCTAACAACATGGTTCGTACAGATTCTTTAGTGAAAACTTCCAAAACTTTTCCAAAACTTTTTTAAAGCCTGTCTGACCAAAAGTGCCAGCGGGCATTGATTTGTAGCAGGCAAAAAAAAAAAAAAAAAAAAACCATCGGCGTTTTTAATTAATACAACGAAAACAGTTCTTTGCAAGGTAGGAGCTGG
>JAAAQI020122042.1:0-15583 GCA_011800005.2 Stichodactyla mertensii
GGTGGTGGTGATGGTGATGGTGATGATGGTGGTGGTGATGGTGATGGTGATGGTGGTGGTGGTGGTGGTGGTGGTGGTGATAGTGGTGGTGATGGTGATGGGGGTGGTGGTGGTGGTGGTGGTGGTGGTGGTGGTGGTGGTGATGGAGGTGGTGGTGGTGGTGGTGATGGTGGTGGTGGTGGTGGTGAAGGTGATGGTGATGGTGGTGATGGTGATGGTAGTGGTGATGGTATGACGGTAAGAAGATAAGATGGTGTTGGTGTTACTGCTCATGACTATTCCCACAGTCTGTCCCATTGGTGATGTTTGTAATAGTATCGATAGGTTGAGGCTATGTATTTGTTTGTTCTGCATTCGTGGCCATGTTGTTTGCTCAGTTTTGTTATTCATCTGTCTATCAGATCGCAGACGTAAACTCCACAAGCAAAAGCCCAATGATCCAAGTAAACTTTGATCCAGACCTGTTACTGCTGCTACGCGAGATCCATTATCTAGCGTCTCCACCCTTTAATGTACGTCTGCCTGATCCAGTACGTGTCTTATTACGATCAACTGATGATGGTCTGCTGAGATCCACCGCTGCTCGCCTTGATACAATCGTATCCCGTTACAATTCCATCATATCCACCATGGAGGAGTTTGAAAAACCTTTGTTTGAACAGAAGATGGCTAAGATTGAAGAGGTATGTCTGTCTATCTTGTAGTAACCAAGATTGCAACCTGCGTCTAATCCAGGCGTTGCCAATAAAATATTCAGCATTTCATCACCATTTTATCACTCGTTTCTTCACCAGCTTCTTCACCAAGGTCTTCATGAGTATTCCTGGAAGACTCTAGAGTCCGCTGACTTTGTGGAGCATGCGTCGTTCCTGGTCTGTGATGACGTACACTACAACCTTGGTATCGTACAGAGTAATTACCAAGAGATTTGTAGCATCGCAGGCTCTTGGTCAATGAATGGACAACTAGACGTGTTTACACCAAGAGATACAAATTCTACGTACTCCATGGATGAAATACATTCATTACACCGGTAGTAAAGCCTTTAATTGTGCAGGATTTTTTACTCCGATGAAGACAGTATTTATCTGCCATCTTGTTTTTGCATTGTATTTTCAGGGAAATCTATGACATGCATAAAAATACTATAATCATCGGTGGAAATAGAATCCATGCTTTGCTCCAGTCCACGTTTGAGGTACGTACAGCATTTAAGACTGGGAAATCTTTTCTCTGGTGGGCCTGTGCTATGTCCTAATACTACTGGAATAATATCCGCGTAATAAAAACTCAGTGGTATTCTTTCTCTAATATGCAGGCAGTACAGATAAGCCGTGCGTCACCATCATGGCAAAGTTACACACAGTTTGTAAGTGACGTCATACTAGCTGGACTAAAAGAATCAACTTTGACGTCACTGCAATCCATGCTTAACCAGATCGTCCACTTCAACCTTACTCAGGTATGTAAGACAGACCTCCTCATGTGTATAAACTACTGCTCTATCAATAATACAATGCATGTATTATCTTCACCAGGATTCATCAAGTGTTCCTATCCTGACTATTCGTCTGGAACTGGTTGGTCTTGAAGTGACATTCAACCCAACACTTGATAATCATTCAGCTTCTTACAGCGTTCAGGAGTACGTACGTGGCTGGTTACAAGACTTTCTTAACAGAGGTGACCTCTTTACCCCTGTTGATAGTGAAAGACAGGTAACTGTTCAAACACTAATAATGTCATGTCATTTCATGTGATTTACATGTCAGTAAATTGAGGACGTCTTTCTTTGTATTCATTCAGACGTACAAGACGTCAATAAGCGAAGATGATCAGATCCAACGTCTTGTGCACCAAATAACAGAAGTAGTTGAACAAAATGCTGAAGAATGTAAGGTATGTTGTACTTGATGTTGTTGCTGGTAACCTTGTAAAAGGATAACCCACTTATTCCTAGTTATTGCGTAAACGCTAGATGAATACTCAGATTGTATGAAAATGCATTTTTGTATTAAAAATTTCATAGTGTTTAATGGATTATAAATCCCTTGGCCAGTAGTTGCCATAAATATTATCTTCTGCACGCAAATGAGCCTTTTCTTTTCTAAAATCAACCTGTAATTCCAGGAAATTCTTACAACCTTCCGCGAGTATGCATTCCTGTGGATGCAAGACGTTCAGAGGACATTTAAAGAATTTCTAGCTGGTAATATTGTGGCTCATCCTCGTAAGATGAATCGTGCTGAAGCTATCCGATCAAGGGCGTCACAACATTCAGAGAAATCCAAGAAAGACAAAGAAAAAGATATTAGAAGGTACACAAAAAAACTATGGCACATTAACGTTGCTGAATCCTGCAAGTTTAACTCTAATACTGTTCTTGATCTGGTTGATATATTAGTTCTAGCAGAGCATCTGCAGCAGCGTCATCTCTTAGTACAAGCGGTGCTTTTGGTTTGTCAGAGAAAACCTTCCTCAACCCAAAGAGGTTAACATCTCTGAAGGAAGTCAAAGAAGATAATGTGCCATCACTTGACGATTTTGACAAAGAGATCGAGATCTACCAGGTATTTCTTACCACTGATCGCCTCTACTTCCAGGTTCTTTGTTGGGTCTAACTAACTGTTCATTGTTTGTTTGTTTGTTTGTATTGTAGACGGCAAGAGATGAGATCAATGCTCTTCAAGACTGGTGTGATGTTGGTTGGATGCGTGTGAACATGAGACCCATTAAACAAGTTCTTGGTACATATGCCAGCAAATGGATGTTCATCTACACCAAGCATCTCTCTGATCAAGTAAGAAAATCTCTAGGCGAAAAAAATACAAAATTTGCAACTGCAACTTTCTCCAAAATTACTCTTAAATTGTATTGTTCCAGGTCTCCACGACTCTAAATGACCTCGATTCATTTTTGAAAAGAATTGAGCCTGGTATTGAGGCTATAACTGGTCAAGAGCAAGACATCGCATCGTTCATGCGTCTAATGAGGGTGTTTAATGAGGTAACTAACTCACTTGCTCACTGCTGACAGGGTTAATAATAAGCATAATCATAATAGCTTATTTATGTGTAGGTTAGTACACAGCAGGCTGAGATGGACAGCAAGTTCGTGGCCATGAAGAGAACCATCACTCTGTTAGAGAAATACGGACAGAAACTACCAGACATGACACAGAAGTTCTATGCTGCTGCTCCTCAGAGGTAGTGAATACATACTCCCTTTGCTTAGTTTAGTCAGTATATTATGATCATCATTCAATATTGCTGCTTTTTTCCATATATTATTCATAACCTTATGAGTTATTTCGTTGTATTGATTAAAGGTGGAATAACCTGAAGATGAAAGTGAACAAGGCAAAACAAAGACTTGGTCCAAGGATACAAGCAGAAGCTAAAAGTGTTACTGAGGTAACGTTACAATGAATGTCACAGTCCAACCTCTCTAGTAAAGTAAAGAGACTGAGTCACGTGTTCCATCTTACTAAAGGGTTACATCGATCTTAGTCTTTGGTGAAGCAGTATTTTGACTCATCTCTATATTATGTTTGGTTTTTCCCATTATAGTATGTTTCCCGGTTCAATAAAGTTTTGACACACTGTCTTTTCTTCGCCAGGAGCTGAAAGCATTTGGCGATCGTTGTGAAGCTCTTTTCCGCCAGTTTGCATCATCAGAGGCGTTCCAACGAACCTGTGCTATCTACACAGCATTTAATCTCATGGATGCCTTTGGGAAAAAACTGGAAGCAATGGAAGGAGAAGCTCAGGTCAATACACTGAATGTGCTGTCTGTCTGTCTGTCTGTCTCTCTGTCTACTAATTTAACGAGTCTTGAAATTCTGTTTTTCAGGATCTCATTGAGCTGCAAGAACTTTTCGAAAAAGTGGTAGTGAACTTTTCCATACTTCCCCAGTAAGATATAATAGCAGAATGATAGTATAATGATTTCTATAATAAAACCTTCATTTAAACAATAAAACAAAATGGATATATTTAATGATACTGTTGTGCTATAGGTTACGCGGGAATCTGGAATGCCTTCGTCAAGTATGGCACACATACCGTGCTGTACAAGAACAACACACTGAATGGAAGCGAGGCAGGTGGCAGCGGATTAACACGAGACTCATGCGCAAAGCTACTGAGGCGCAGCTTGATGTTGTGCGTGCTCTACCCAATGAAGCACAAGAATGGGACGTATACCAAGGAATGGAGGATTCTATATATGATATTCAGGTGACAAACAGACTTTACCTAATTCACAACACAAGTGAAGTGTGGTGTGTGGATAATGAATGTGAGCTCAGTGTTGCGCAAACTGTTTGTAATCAAGATTTATTTTGTATTTAGGCCTGTTTACCAATAATCGATGACTTAAGTAAGTCAGCCATGCGTCCTCGTCATTGGAAGCAGTTGTTACGACTTGCTGGTGGAGTTATACAGATCAGTAACGAAGGGCTAACACGTATGACTCTGGGACAGTTACTGGACCTTGGATTACACAGTATGCAACATTCTTTTATACCTACATATGTCTTATCTTTCGTGTGTGCTCGTTTTTTTGGGGGGGAGGGGGAGGGAGATGGAATAACGCGGGGTGAGATCTTCAGCCAGGGATCTTTTAATTTCAATTCTATACGCAATTTTTACTCAGATCACGCAGATGAGGTTCGTGGTATCATACAGAGAGCTACAAAGGATGTGGCCATAGAGAGTTCTCTTAAGACCTATGAAGAGGTGTGGCTGAGTAAGATCTTTGAACTGAGACCACACACTCGTTACAAAGGACCAACGTCTTCTGCTGCGGGAGTTACTCAGGAAGTGAGTACTACATTTGAATAATTGGCCTGTTAAACAAATTATAACTTACAATCAAGCCTATGATCCCATCAAAGCCTTGTTCTGATACCTTTGCAATAATACCTTAGAACACTGGCAGCGAGTTTGGTAAAGATTCAGAGTTTGAGATGCATGGCCATCGTGGTTTGTCCAGTAGAGTGTCTGTCACTAGTCATGGTAGTGGTGGGTTCAGTATCAAGGACAGCAAGACAAGAAAAACATCAATAGCATCTGCTACATTCTCGCAATCTCTCATTATTCTTACCCAGGTAACAAACACTCAGTCAAAAAAATACGTCATTAGTTTTCTTCTGGTTCGTTTTTCTTCTTCTCCTGTTCCTCTTCTCTTTCTCTTTCTTTTTCTAGTGTCTAGTTTAGGGAAATTCTTTTCTTATGCTTCAATTCATTGTTGTTGTTAGGATAACGGGCCAGTCTGTCTTTTGGATAGCTGCGATCCAATATTCGAAGAGCTTGAAGATCACCAGGTTAGTGGATGTACACAGTGTAGTGCATAACTAAATATATGGTATTTGGCAGTCTACTGAATCTATTTAGAATTCATGATATTTGTGAAGGGTGGAAATTTAAATAACTAGCCCAGTGAAATGTTGTTTTCTTTCTGTAAAACAAGGTGTCACTTCAAAGCATGTTGAATGGAAGCTCTGCAGGATCATTTGCTGATGATATTGTAAAATGGCAGAAAAGATTACAGACTATAGAAGCAGTTTTAACTGTCTGGCTGGAAGTACAAGAAAAATGGATAGAACTGGAAGATGTGAGTTTTGGTTACCCAATGTATATCGTTGAACATCTGGCAAGTGTTATAATTATAACAGTAGTGTGTTTTACCATAGGTATTCACTAGCCTGGAGTTCCGTATTGCTATGCCACATGAGACCAATCTTTTCTCAGCTGTTAACAGAGATTTCAGGATTCTCATGAAAGCTACCGAGAAAAATCCGAACGTACTGCAAGCGTGCTCAAGAACAAGTAAATAATTCTTTAGAAATGTCGTTTTTCCTTCATCTCGTCCTGTTTTCTGATCCCATTCCGTTTATTTTGTGTGCTACAAGATATCACTCTTCATTATCAATCATAACCAAAACATCATCACTATAATATTTATCACCATCATATTTATCATCATCATCATCATATTTTGATTAAAGTGACTTTGGTAAGAATCTTAACAGTAAAAACTAACGCATGTCAATATTCTCGACGTTTCGATGTCTCATGGGACTTACCATATCACATTATAAGAACTCAAATTGAAAGATGTAATCACTCTTGATAATGATGTCGGAGACATCGAAACATCGTTAGTTTTTTCTGTTAACATCATCATATTCATTGTGGTTGAGATACTGTAGACACTAGAGAAAAACGTCTGCGCATGCGTGCATTTTAGCTCGTTTCCAAGAATTCAAGAGAGTTTCAGTGTGAAAAGAAATGTTCGTTTTCTCCAAGTATACAAAAACTTTCGGTGGTATACTTTTGTGGGACCAAGATATCATATAAATGAAGAACATATTTAAGAATTAGCCTTAAGTTTTAAGAACTGACCTTAAGTTTTGGCATTTTCTGAAGTCCAGTTGTAAGACAAGTGTGAAAGTAAAATTTGCATATTTTTACAATAGTACGAAGACGCTCTTAGCTAATTTGCATACAGATTAGAGCATGCGCAGACGTTTTTCTCTAGTGTCGATACTATATAATTCTTTTTCAGATATCCAAACCAAACTTGAAAAACTAAACATGAATTTACAGCAGTGCTGGAAGTCTCTTTTGTCTCACCTCGAAAGAAGACGACAGAAGTTCCCTCGATTCTATTTCTTGTCTCACGAAGACGTTTTGCATGTCGTATGTAATGGTATGTAATACATTATCACAGTTGTGTACACTGGTTTTGTGTGCTTTTTGATTGGTTGAGATGGGAAGCCATGCATCCATGTTGGCTAAAGTTATTGATCAGGACAAATCATTTTTACCTATTTTTAATGCGCATACGCCGCATACTTTCTAGTTAACGCTTCCTATGTTGATCTTTTTCGTTAGGTTACGATCCAGGGTTAGTGAATCCATACCTTTTTAAAGTTCTTGAACATCTTGGTCGCCTTGGTTACGAAGAGTTTGAGGCTGAAGGTCAAAGATATTTTCAAATCACAGATGTAGTTAGTAACCATGGTGAAAAACTGGCTTTAAAACAGGTAACGATACATGTCAATGATATTTAATGTATATAAATTTCCACAAAGGATCATCCTTTGCTATGAAATGATTTAGTTGTTCTGATTAGTTTTGATACTAATAATAAAAGTGACATGCTTTCTTTTTCCAGCCTGTGATCTGCGATGGTCCAATTGATGGCTGGCTCACTACACTCATTGGTACTATGAAACAAACACTCACCGAACAGCTCTTTGCTGTCCTTGACACAATCCAGTCAGACAAACCAAACCACACTACAGAAAAGGACACCGAGAAAACTGATATGTCTAATAGTTCTGAAGAACTGAGGCGTTTGTTATCGATGGACATTTGCTGTCAAGTTATTCTTGTAGTATTGCAAGTACAGTGGTGCAGAAAAGTTGAAGACGCAGTTGAAAAAGTGATTACAGGTGACAAAGCGGCTGTCAACGAGGTTCTAGATAGTCTGACAAGAATTGTATCGTCTTTGGTCGTGAGACTTCGAGGGACTGAAGTTGACACGATCAGAGATGGCAGACAAAGCACTATTGATAAAAACAACATGGATGGGACCATAGCTGATGAAAACCAAGAAGGGAAAAAGAGTGGTACAAGTAGCGTGACTCCAGATCGAACACCAAGTGCACTTGACATGGATGGACGATCTGACATTTCTGGTT
Source organism: Stichodactyla mertensii (assembly GCA_011800005.2). Lineage (NCBI taxonomy): Eukaryota > Metazoa > Cnidaria > Anthozoa > Actiniaria > Stichodactylidae > Stichodactyla > Stichodactyla mertensii. Next base: position 7,712 of record JAAAQI020122042.1, read on the forward strand.
CATCAGGAAGGGGCGCAGATAATAATGAGTGCGTACCACCATCAAATGAGGTTCAACCAGACAGAAAGGTGTCCAGGGTTTTACTGACTCCAAGTCAGCTCCAGAAGATAAGTAATTTGATTACCATCCTGTCACACAAGAGAGAGCTAGTTCAGGACTTAATCAGAAAGCTACAAGATGCTACAGATATCCAAAGTATGGACGAGTGGTTTGCCTGGCTCGCGCATGTGCGTTATAGCTGTATAGAAGAGAAACGGATGTGCAATGCATCTATTCTTGACATGCAGTTCGAGTATGGGTTTGAGTACCAGGGAACTGTGTCTAGATTGGCCATCAGTCCATTCACTGATAAATGTCTCATGGGTCTTGCAAAGTGTCTCAAGACCAAAGTGGTTGGTCTCTGCACTGGAACTTCTGTAAGTAGTGTTGTTTGATTGTGTTTAGCGTTCCGTTTTGATTAAGTAATAGTTGATATAATGACGTGTAATGGTGGTGAAGAAGAAAATGATGCATCATAAGGGTGATTTATTCTATTTTTGATTATTTTTTATTTTTGAATTCAAGGGGTGTGGAAAAACAGAGACAGTCAAGGAATTATCTCTTATGCTTGGTTACCCTTTGTATTCTTTCAACTCGTCAAAAAACCTTACTCGTGCTATGCTGGTAGATGTGTGTAGAGGACTGGCAAGCTCTGGTAAGTTAGTCACATTGATTCTATCTACCTACCTACCTACTTACTGGAGGTTGATGTTTTCATGGGTCCATAGGTAGTATTATGGTAAATGGTCCAAATTTTGCCTTTACTATAAAAGACTTTTCTATTACGATCGTCGATGGTGAGTGCCCTAGTATCAGCAATAATCCAGTACAGCTGACTAATAACACGATGTATTCCCTTCAACAGGATCATGGGTGTGTTTCAATAACATCTCGACCATCACTCCTGTAGTAATGTCTATCCTTACTCAGCTGCTTCAAGTCATACACGATGGTCTGCGGGCCAATAAGAGTGCAGTGATCATCGAAGAAGAAGAAGTTCCTCTAATGGCTGATGCAGCATGTTTTGCCACTCTAACAAACTCGATTAGTATTAAAATTCCTGATTACATTCCAAACATCGGGTTCTTCCCGTCGTTCCAGAGCTCTATATCTGAGCTGCCAAAAGATATCCTGAATCTTTTCCGACCTGTAGCTTTAATGGGCCCTGATTGGCTCGTTATTTTAGAGGTGTGGCTTACAAGTCAGGGTTTTACCAAAGTTAGTACCATTTCTTCCAAGATGGTGTCCCTAAGGGAACTGTGTTTGGAGTTATTACCAAGTACATCCAAGGTTCTTTTGGGTGATACAGCGGGATGTGTGCACAAATGCTCCAGCTGGGGCTTACTAAGCTTGAAGAGAATTATCGAGAATGCAGGCACTCACCTGAATCAATGTCAAGAGGTTACCATGACAAATAATGTACCTCAGATAACAACTCCTGATGGTGGTAGAGCACCCTCGCCTACCGATGCTACTGAAGCTGTTGCTGCTGCTAATGAGCCTGTAGCAGGAAGTTCAGATGGTAAGTTAAGCATCTCTGCTGTGGTAGGTCTACCCAGGGTTTCCTATACTGATTTGATTTACTTTGTTAATAGATACAGCAGAAGGATTTTCAAGTAATGCGGAAGATCAAGACACTTTCAGAGTCGAGGAACAGGCTATCGTGCTTGCCCTCAGAGACACCTTCATGCCACAACTATCTGGCAGTGATGCTATCATGTTTGCGACTTTACTGTCAGACTTGTTCCCTATCGTACAGATACCCATGATATTTGAAAGTTATGGAGTGGTCAAGGGTAAAATGGCCCTTAATGAACCAGTCTCTAACTTGGAGGAGATTCCAGTTACACCCAAGAGCAGACAGGGGTCCGCTGCTCAAGATAAACTTGAAGGTAACTGTTCATTATATATGATGTCTTTCTGTCAGTAAATTACAGTCAGAACAATTTATCATCTACAAGCTTATCGTTTTGTTCTGTTTACAGTATTGGATGATATTGAGTCTGCCATCAAAGTCGCTACATCAAAGCTTGGTCTTCAGCCTGGAGTGTCATTCCAGTCCCGTGTCGTTCAATTATCAGAGCTGATTGCAACACATAAAGTGGTAAGTTACTAACTCTAATGAAATACCCGCTAGCATATCGGATGGTTTGATTGTTTGTTTATTTGCAGGTCTGTGTAGCTGGACCAAGTGGCTGTGGTAAGACAGAATGTATCAAGACATTATCAGCAGCTTACAGGGAAATGGGCCATCAAGTAAAGACTGATGTCATCTGTACAGAGACCCTGGAAAGCCAAGAGTTGTTGGGATATAATGATCCTCTTACCAAGTATGTAACTAATAAAACATACAACTAGTCTTACTTTTGCTGGTTGCATAGTAACATTTGATTGGTTTTCAGTGAATGGAAAGAAGGGCTGCTTGCTGTGGCATTGCGCAAACATTCACGTATGCTGAGTCTTCAAGAGACTAGAAACAAGTCTACATGTAAACCGCTCATGAAATGGCTTCACTTGGATGGGACGGTACGTGAGCATCATATATGAATGTACCGGCACTAGTTACTGGCTATTAAATCAGAAAAAAAAGTGCAAATCGGTATCCACATTCTAGAGATTCCATTCATGATGGAAGACATGGGGAAAGTAACGGATGAGAATGGAAACACGTTATTATCCTCTTCCCTCTGACATCGCCATGGATAACCAAACACCTAAAACAACTCATTGTTTTTCTCAGATCGATTCTACTCAGATGGATATCTTTAGCTCATTTATCCAAAATACCGGTGAGTGAGTAGTACGTAGTAGTTCACATCAAAATCTTCCACATTTTCGTTCTTTTCCTCGGTTTTTTCATTCCATATTGATATTTTAATTTATTGCCAGTATTTTAATTAATGATACATTATATTATGATAAAGGAACCGTTGTACTTGGTAACAATGAACACATCATCATACCCAAAGCTTTGCAGATTGTCTGGGAGGTAAGTTACATTTATAGTTATTGCAGCTTCACTGTCCTCTTGATATCTCGAATGATGAAATCATTTCTTTGTATTTTGATAAACAGCTCGAGACATTGGACAACCTTAGTCCAGCGGTGTTATCTTCATTGGGCATGCTTGTATTGAATTCATCAGATGTCAACTGGCCTCTGTTAGTAGAGCGTTGGCTTTGCAAAAGACCTGAACGTGAAGTCGAGGTACTTAGGGAACTATGTGATCGTTATATTGGTCCTTCACTGGAATATCTTGCATCCAAGACATGTGTCCCCCCTGAGAAAGGTGCACCCCCTGGACAGGACAAACCCTCACAGCTGCGACATGTGGTGCCTGTCAATGAAATGGGAGTGGTAAATACTTTGCTGACACTGGTAGAGGTAAGACAAACCCACTATCCTCGATTTAGTCCCTCTCGTTGAAATTACTGACACAGGTAGCCCATTCTGGTCTAGGCTATTATTTCCAACTATCAAGACCTGATGCCCGGTGAGTTTGAGAACTATTTTTGTTACGCCGCCATGTGGGCTTTTGGAGGAACGTTAGAAGAAAAACACAGAAAATACTTCAGCAACTGGTGGAAAAAACAGTGGATTGACTTTGTATCGCTGCCTGGCGACGATGAGGTAACCAAGGAGTGTGATATTGTATTTCCTGTACTAGTAGTCTGTTTACCGTATATTTGAAATCTATAACTACTCATTTTGTGTTTTATTTTTCTGTTTTGCATGAATCAGTTCTACTGACATAGTTTTCAATTACAGATCTGGAATTTCTACGTTAATCCTGAGACTCATGAGTTTTTGAACTGGCACGAAGCAGTTCCGCCCTATGCACAGACAGCAGCTGAAGGCATTCCTAACGAAGCTTATGTACATACTATCAATAATGAGGTGGATAACTTGGAAGTGTTCCAGAGTTCTTCTCGAATCAATGGTTAATATTGGTATTTCCTTCCTTTCCTTTTTATTACAGCGTATTTCCCATCTTGTTGGTCTAATGGCAGATGCTGGTAAACCTGTATTACTAGTTGGTGAAGAAGGCAGTGGTAAGACGTCAATATTACGTCACAGACTCAAGCAACACGGTGGAGATATAGGAGAAGTACTTAGTCTAACAGTTTACTGTAACAAGTTCACTACTGGACATAGTCTCTGGCACGAGGTCTCAGACTGTTTAGAGTGGAAACACGCGCATACCTTTGTACCAAAGGGAAACAAAAAACTAACGTGTTTAGTGGATGATCTGAACCTGAGCAAGGTATGTCTACTCCTGTACTACGAAGAAAAGTGCAGGAACTGATCGGTTCTGCTGTTTGACTGAATAGCAATTAGTCTCACTCATACAAATTGTATTCTGTTATTAGGTCAGTAACATCAATAGCCAATCAGCATGTGAGCTGGTTCGTCAACACATTGATCATGGAGGTGTTTTTGATCCGGACACTAAGCAGTGGAAGGAGGTTCATCACGTCTCTTATCTATCATCTTATAACCCTTACACACCACCGACTACACCCAAGCTTAGTACCAGACTACTGAGACACTTCTCTGTGTTCAACGTGTCTTTCCCGAGGTATGCGGTAGAAGTAGTCATAGGTTACGTGTGATACTATTACACCACCCGCCACAAGCTTTCACACTTCTCCTTGCTAAACTAGTATCTTTGCCACGGTATAAGGTCACGTGACACTGTTATTGAAAAGTGACCGTCCCTGTATCCCTGTAAAATGATAGAATCATGGCTTTCAGCCAATAAGCGCGCGTTTCACTCTTGATTGTTTATTAACTATATGCTTTGGTATTTGCATATCAACAGCATCAGTGAACTACACTACATCTACACGCAACAGCTAGAGAAGCACTTCCTCCTGAACATCATTCAATCTCAGTCAGGTGGTACAGATACCTCTTCACAGGGGTCTGGGGATAGCCATGTTAAACACACGGGGATTGGTTATCATGATCACTCCATGAAAGAACTGCTAAGCAACATAATCTATGTGACCCTAGAACTACAAGATTATCTACGTACTATGTATCTACCAACTGCACAGAGATGTCACTACATGTTCACTATGACAGATCTGACCATGGTCTTCAGGTAAGGTCACCACCCACCTACCCCACCCACAGCACAAAGATGTCACTACATGTTCACTGACCATGGTCTTCAGATGTTTCGTTTGATTTCCATATATTACTCTTTTGACATTACATACATTACTCTTTTGGTCTAATTCGGGATTGTCTTCACGTGACTCGCCTAGGAATCTGTGCCTTACCCTGCGCCCAGGCTGCTCTCACCACGATCTTCTGTTGCTATGGAAACACGAGTGTGACTGGGTTTACAGCCGACGGTTAATGGATTTGGTAGATAAGGAACGTTATCAACAAGCATTCGTGGTTGCAGCAAAAAAGAGATTGTCAAGCGAAGAACAGGTAGACAAATTATATTCATCCATCACTGGGTAAATTAAACCTAATATTGATGTTTCTATTTGTATATTTATCATGTGTGTGTCGTTTCCAGCTGTCAATCGTCAATGGACAAACTCCTTTCTTCACTAATCTAATCGACATGGAGGACAATTCTGGTGAAGTGATTGGTGGGGGGTCTAGTGACGCTAACGATGACGATGTCCATCTAGCCTATAGACACGTGACTGATATGAACAAGGTGATTGGATAGATACTGTCACATGACATGCTTGATAACACTGTAAAGGGTGACTGGGGAGTTAAGTGATGTTATGTTTTGCATCATGTACAGGTTCGTGCTGTGTTGGAGCACGGGATCGATGAATACAACAAAGATTTCCCCAGAATAAAGATTACACTACACGATGTACGTATACAACATTTATGATTATTAATGATTTATTGATTTTACTGACGTCATGGTTTTATTCATTTCATACACTACAGGACGTAATGGAGACTATATGTCGTTTAGTGCGCATAATCCAAAGTCCTCACGAGTGTGGCCACGCCTTGATAGTGTCCGAGGGTTCCCCGGGACTGGCCACCAAACTCGCTCAACTAGCAGCACACCTGTGTGACTATTCAGTGACTCGTATCAATCCTTCATCTATATCCAACAGCGATAAATACACGCTGGATAGCTTTAAAACAGATTTGGTACAAGCCTACACAAGAGCAGGTGTCAAGGTTAGTACTGTCTCAATATATGACGTCATACGGTATTGGCTAATAATTTAATCGATCTAACACAGGGACTAATGTTAATATTTGTACATGCAGGGTGAACATCTACCTTTGTTGCTACCTGAGTCTGATATCTTGCACAGGGACTAATGTTAATATTTGTACATGCAGGGTGAACATCTACTGCTATTGCTACCTGAGTCTGATATCTTCAGGGAAGATTTTCTGGTTTACGTGAGCGAGTTTCTTGTCTCGTGTTCCATTTCTCATCTGTTTACTGAAGAAGAGCAGACATCAGTAATCAATGCTGTGAGAACTGAAGTCACGCAAGCTGGTTTGACGTACACCAAGGATGTGGCATGGGACTTCTTCCTCAAGTAACTATCTATAATCTTAACAACCCCAAGAAACGGTTGTCTTGTGCTGGCAAACACAGATATACAGTTAAGAGCGACACTCTATTGGGTTCCCTTATAAACCAATCAAAAAAACACGACAACAAATCCAATCCAATCACAAAACACGTAAAGAATTATTTTTTGACTTTTTATCTTTCTTGACTGTAGAACCGTCCGAGAGCACCTTCGTGTAGTAATGACATGCACTTCGTTAGGAGAGAACTTCCAGAGACGTTGCCGCGCCCTTCCTGCACTGACAAACACTGTATCTATAATACTAATGGCACATTGGTCCAAACAAGGCTTGGTTAGTCACGCTAGTCACCACTTAAAGGGTAAGAATTACTTGCGTTACCTGTAACACAATCCACGAGGTGTCTACTAATTGTACCGTGTTTGTCGTAGGCGTCAAGATATTCAGTTCTTTGGAGAAAGAGAACCTTGCACATCTGATGGCATCCATGCATCTGTCGTTACGACATCAGGAATTCTGTGATGTTGAAGCTGGCAAATATGGCCACCTTACCAATACTACCTTTGAAATATTCGTGGAAAAGTAAGCTACCGTTGTAAACCATTTTCCTGTACTAATACTATTATATTTTCTAACATCAATTACTATTGTGTCGGTAGATTTATCAATATTGTCACCAAGAGGCAACTGTCGCTTCAGAAAGAACACGAACAGGTCGAGGCAGCGTTAAAGACGATAGAAAATGGCGTGTTTCTGGCAGAAGAGCTTAAGAAACAACTAGAACATGAGATAATGGTGCTAGAGCAGAAGAAAAAGGTTAAGGCACCTGTTTTCTCTTGCCTTAGTTAATCATATTTTGAATACGAATAACACTGCAACATCCTACTCGTTTCGAATTAACACTTTCTTTTAAATATACTGCTTTCCACTTGAAATATTCCATAAAAAAATTTTCCAGTCAGAACCCAGCATTATTGGGCTAATGACTGCAATATCGACCTAGAATACTGGGATGAAGCATATATATGTGCATCACAGTGTTCTAAAAGTACTAAACTTTCTGACTTCCAATTTAAATTTTTGCATAGAATCCTTCCGACAAAGCTCCTTTTGAAAAAGATGAAAATAACTGACAATGATCTATGTAGCTTTTGTTCTAAGGAGCCAGAAAGCTTTGTACATCTGTTCTGGTCATGTCCAGTTATCTCTGTTCTTTGGGCTGATATAAAAATCTGGTTAGATAAACTTGGTCTCACTTCAAAAGAATACGACATTCAATTGGAAAATGCT
>JAAAQI020122053.1:0-15583 GCA_011800005.2 Stichodactyla mertensii
CCATACGTTCATGACTATCCCATCTAACATACGTTTCATGTCTATTCCATCTGACATACGTTTCATGTCTATTCCATACGTTCATGTCTATTCTATCTGACATACGTTTCATGTCTATCGCATCTGACAAACGTTTCATGAGTATCCCATCTAACATACGTTTCGTGTCTATTCCATCTGACATACGTTTCATGTCTATTCTATCTGACATACGTTTCATGTCTATCCCATACGTTCATGACTATCCCATCTAACATACGTTTCATGTCTATTCCATCTGACATACGTTTCATGTCTATTCCATATGTTCATGTCTCTTCTATCTGACATACGTTTCATGTCTATCCCATCTAACATACGTTTCATGTGTATCCCATACGTTCATGATTGATTTATTTTACATACGTTTTATGTGTATCCCATATGTTCATGTGAATTGAAGTTTATGAAACGTGGTCTCCAGTTGTGAATTATTCGCGTCAAGGCCCACTTTTTATGGGGTGAAAGCAATACGTCTGTTTGCTGCACGTAGAAGACAAGGGAGGGCATCCAAAATTGTTTTAAAAGAACGGGTTGACATAATTTTTATAGTCATTTGCTTCGAACCCTGAAAAACCTCTTGGCTGATCTAAGTCAGGGCACGGTTAACTTACGGATCGAATTGGAAAAATATTCGAATCAAAGACACCAGGCCAATATTAACTCTACTCAAGCTTACTCATATGGAATGCCGTGTCCAGGAATCGAGAATCCAAGACCTCAGAGGTGAAAAAGGCAAGTGCTCTACGACTGCGCCAGCCAACGCATTGGCAGAGGAGATTGGATGAGCTTACCTGCGTGAAGTCACTTTCCTATTAACCAGTATATACATGTCTTGAAGCAAGTCGTCATCCCAATACAAGTCACTGTACTGGTCTCTGACAGACTCCTGGAACATGTCCTCGCTCATACCAGAAAGAGACATCACATATTCACCTGCAGGGCAACCGGCAGTTTTAAATATAGTTAGGCGATAATTTTGCCACGTTTTGATCTCATTCCAGATTGACGTGGTATGTACTCATTTATAAGAAGGGCAAGGACGTATGATGTAATCAAAGACATCACATTTTTATGCACCGATCATAAAGGGATGGAGGGGTTAAACTTTATACTTCGTTCCAAAACTCAATGCCACGGACGGACGGGACGCATTCCTTTTCAAACTTCCTATTGGCTCGGGAAAAGCCGTGGTGTTCCTTAGGAGAATGTGTAGAATCCTGTCATCCCGTATCTGACACGTGAATAATTTTAGAAAGAAACTTACCCATGTTTATATCCTCTACGCCGTCGTCAAGGTAACCATCGAAAGCAAACTCATCGTGTATCATCTCAACTAAGCTACTGAGGACGTCATTTTCACCTGATCTATCTAGTACCTGTGAAATGAAAGTTTGGTGAGGTAATGTATGCATCTTACACCAGCTGTAGCAGCAGCAGCAGCAGCACTAATAAGAAAAAAAGAACAACAACAACAGCTGTAACAGCTACTCGCCACTAACAACCACTGTCACCAATAGCAGCTGCTGCAGTAGCACTTACAACAACAACAGCAACAGCAGCAGTAGCAGCAACAACAACAATTAACAGAATACCTTCTTCGTCGTTAGAAGCCACATTTGGGGGATGTTAATTCTTGGAAAACAGCTGGAGCAAGGATTGCTTAAAGAAAGCTTATGTAACTTACCCCTTGTTCTACTTGTAGTTGTTCTTTATTCAAAGCTATGACTGGTTTTTCGTCAACTTGTTGTCTTAAAGGTTCTGGATTACTGCTCTCACGCTGCTTTTCTTTCTCATAAGATAATCTTCTCTCTATGGTTTCTGTTCTTTCACGCGGTGCCTCTCTCTCGTGAGATCTTCTTCTTTCCTTGGTGTCATTTCTATCATGCTGTTGTTTTCTTTCGTGAGATGGTTTTCTTTCTCTTGTTGTGTTGATTCTCTCTTGGTCACTAGGCTGCTGTTTTCTCTCAACAGATATTTTCCTCTCTCTTGCTTTATCATGTCCTTGCTGATCAACGTGCTGATGTTTTCTTTCATGGGACACCTTTCTCTCTCTTCTTTCTTGCAAAGCTTCTGGTTTCCTCTCGTAAAGAGATTCCTTTCCTCTTTCTTGGAAATTTTTGTCGGAAGGTTTAGTCCTTTCTCGAGGACTTGACGTATCCTTTCCTAAAAAGGCCATTTTCAATGGCTCCCTTATCTGCTGGGAAGCCCCATCAGCAAAGGATGAACCCGGGGAGCCACTGTTCGTCCTTGCTGTTGCTGAATTAAGTACCTTTTTAACTAAATGCCCTAGAAGTTCTTTTGAGTCTACTCTGCCTGGTGAGGGTGGGCGTTTATCAAGAGCAGAGTTTGGACGACTGGTAGTAGACGTGCTGGGTGAAATACTGGAGCTATTATTGTCTGATCGAGTGGTCAAAGATGATCTGCGTACGGAATTATATATCTGTCGAAGATCGAGTGATTTTCTTCTTTCTCCTGAAACACCTTCCTGGCCAACGCCAGTGCTCTTGATGTCTTTGGTTGGAACATTTCTGCCAACTTCTTCCAAACTGATGGAGGACCGACGAGGGCCATTACTTCTGTGAGCCTTGTCTTCAATTTCTTGTGTGCTTTTTTTGAAATTTATGTTTTTGACATCAAAATAGCTAGTTTGTTGCGTAATCACCGAAGATTGAATCTCATTCAAAGTCATTTTAATGTTGTCTGAACCAACATTACTACTCCTTTCTTCTATTTGAACTTTGGTTACCTTGTTCATCATCGAGCTCATTTCATCAGCTTTTCTAAATTTTGTGTCTTCCAAATTTGCATTTAGTTGTGTTTTGGAAGGAGCTGAACGATCACGTTTCTCCTCAGGCCTACTTTTCACTTTACTTTGCCTACTGGTGTCTGTTATGACAAATCCTTTTTGACCAGAGCTAGTAAAATGTTCGGTTGGCGAGAATTGTTTTTCTACTCCTTCGTTCTGAGGGCTGTAAAACATAGATTTGTTCAAAGGAAGTCTTGGTGATGGTGAAGATGAAGATGAATTAGATGATGACGTCGGTGACGTTGGGCTTCGCAGGACCAATTGCCGAACTGTTCCCCATTTTGAAGAAGTTAATTCGAATGAATCCACTCTTATATCATCTTCTCTTGCATTCCTTGATATTACATTGCCAGGGCTTGTCTGTGATGTTATTATACTTTCCTGCCCTTTTTCCTTTATAGCTTTTTCAGAGAAGTCAAAAACGTTTTGTTGTTGTGCTGCAAGCGAAGGCTGAACAAGAGGCGGAGAATTGGTGTCAGAAGCAGGAGTGTTTGGTTTGAAACTTTGTTTAGTATTTTTATCCTCTAATTTTGATGTGGATCTTGAAGAGTCTTGCTGCTTGATGACTGACCCAGAAGCATCTTTCTTGGCATCCTGATATCCGCTGCGTTTACTTTTATGATGTTCTTCTGACAAGGATGCTACGTGAGGAGAACTTTGTCGTCTTGTGTAACTGAAAAACTGAGAGTTTTTTGAAGTACCAGATGTTGGGGTGCTGGGCACACTGGACGGTTTGCTTTTGGATGGTCTTGATGATGCATGTTTGGACGTACTGGGCACATTTGAAGGATTAGACGACTGGTTGATATGATTCTGGGAACTCTGTAAACCTACTGGTCGTTCTGTTGTGCTTGATGATCTTGCCTCTGGTTGGTTTTCTTTTGCCACACTTCTTTTTCCTCCTCCATTGTCTTTTGGGCCTCTGCCATTACTGGCCATTCTTTCATCTGTTGCACTCTGCAACACTCTCATACCATCACCACTTTGAAAATCTAATGAAGAAATTGTTCCTTTTACTTGACTCTGAGATTCGATAGACTCCAGAGGACTTCTTAGGCTGTCAGATGGTGAATTTCCAAATGACTCTTTCCATGAAGGCAGACGTCCCATGGAATGCACCGAAGGTGCATTTTTGTCAATATTTTTTAATTCTTTGCAACCAAAGTTCATTTGACTTTCTAAGTCTTGTCTTAGGTTTTCTAATGAGTTTGTTTTTGTAAGCCTCTTTTCGAAACGTTCCAGATAATCATTAGAGGTGGTCCAAGAGTTTCGCAAGGAAGAGCCACCCTCTTTCTCAATGCCCTTCCTTGCAAAATGACTTCCAGTGAAACTTAATTTTCGGACATTTGAACTGTCATCATCTAATTCATTCCCCTCTTCTTTTATTGGATTATGACGGGAAACACCATTTGCAGTTTTAGAAGTTACTTGGTATAAAGTAGCTCTGGGATGATTCTCGGTATCGCTTCTTCTATCAAGTGTTGTATCTTTCTCGGGTTTCATCTCAAGATCAGTAAACGATAAACTAGAGAAATAGCTAGTTGGCCTGCAGTCTTTTACTGAGGGTGATAGGGGTAATGGTGGGCTCAAAGTTGCCGGTTCTTTTTCAGGTTTTATTGGGTGCTGAAAGAATGCTGTGTCTTTAACAGCAGAAGAGGGGCTGAACAAAGATGTACTAAATGCACTGGAACTCATCCTTTCTCGTTCACCGTCCATGACTGCGATTGCTACAGGAATCTCTAATCGGGGACGCCCGGAAGATGAAGTCAAATCTTTCTCGTAGCTTTGTTGATAATCTCTCTCTGCTTTCATCACGTTTGTTTTCAAACTGGACCCTATCACATTTTCGGCTGGCTTCAAATTTCTCCTACTGGTATCTAACGCCTGATCGTAGACTGAAGCCTTAGGTGAATTACTTTTGTCTATCAAATATCTGTTTTGGCTTTTATCCAATACTTTCTTTGGAATCCCCATATTTTCAAACCTGTCATTGCCAGTTCCGTCTGATGATAACTTTAGCTTATTGGTTCCTATGTCTCGGTCATTTGCATAAGAATTACCAATATGTGAACTTTCTTCCAAGGCTTTCCTAAGTCCTTGGGATCGGATGGCTGATATTCTTTGGTCCGTCGATCTAAGATTCATGTCTCTGTATTCTCTTGTAGCACTCAGATTTTCAGCGGATGAAGACTTCCTAATTCCGTAGCTTCTCATCATTTCTTCAGAGTTTGGTTTGTGCACATTTTCCATTGATGCACAACTTCTTTCGCGATTTCTTCCAAATGAATTTCCTTGCGTACCTTGTCGCTTCTCCTTATCATACGATTTGCCATAAAGATTTTCGAGGGACGAGGCTAGTCGACTTCGGGATTGATGTGATAAACTGCTTTCATAGATTTCGTTTGTTTGTCGATTGGAGTCAAATTCTGGGTTGTGGAAATTCCTAGGCCTGGACGGTGACGAATTTTCAATGCTCAGTGACAAAGAATCACTGCTATTGAAGGAAGATGTATCACTATAACTAGACTGTCCATGTGTAGGCTTTGCAGGCCAGGACTTGGATAGAGCTTCACTTGCTTTAGTGCTGTCTAACTGATTAGAATACTGGCCAGCTGCAGACGCAGGTCTGAAAGGACCAGACCTTCCATGATAACTTCGCTCCTTATTTTGACTTGCGTTCATCTTAAATTGCCCCTTTGAGAGCCGATCTTCAGATAACAAGGATGATGAACCAAACTTTGTTAAAAGATTTGAAACTGAGTGTGGGTGCTCGTTTGTTTGTTGTTTGCCAGACAAATCTTCAAACTTTGATATGAGTGCTGACACAGGACTGGATGACCGAGAACCAATTGGGCTAGATGGACGAGAACTGGACCGCCCATCTGAGAAACTAGGGCTCGAAGGTCGAGATCTTTCACTTTTACTGCTATAAGATACCGGGCTCGAGGGCCTTGACGTCCTTTCTCCTGACCGAGGAGATGAGCCCAAGGATCCTGTTGATGAACGAGGTCGGGGTTTCCTTATGTCTTCTTGGCGCTCTAGTTCAACGCTGGCCGATCTTAGCCTAACTGGAGGAGTATGTGCACGGTATGGTGATAGTTCTGTATTGGGCGTAGTGTGCTCGTGTTCGGACGAGTCTGTAGTGGCTGAAATGAAAGTAGCATCTTTTGTCTTTCTCTGCTCATGAGCAGGTTCTAGTGGTTCTTTTCTAGGCGAAATTTTGTGGGCATCTTTCCGTATCTTTGGGCTTGGAGGTCTTGGACTACGTCTATGAGGATCCCTTATTGGACGCGGAATCTTGGATCTAATGCAAGGCGTGACTTTTATTGGTTTCGATTCAATAGGTCCCTCGCTCATTTCTGACATGGGAGTACTCGGGCGGAAGCCGTGTCCCACTTGCTTCTCTTCAATTCCACTCATTTCACTGTCAGACATAATAGATGACCCAGACCCATGACTAATTGGCACAAAATACCCGGGATGATGCCCCATAGGACCAAACGGAACCATTCCCGTAGGGGACATGTACCACATTGGAGGGGCTCCCGCAGTTGGAACAGGAACAGCAATAGGAACAAATGTTGGTGTCGACGTCTGTGATTGGCTACTTGGAAAGTTATGGTGAGCGTTAAGGTTTGGGTTGCCGCTGACCGGTGTGATCGGCGAGAATATCATACTTGGATCAGCCTGATTGTGATAATGTGAAAACATGATGCCAGCAGGCGAAGGAGGCTTAGGGTTGGCCTGCTTGTCTCTGTACGCTGTCACTTTGTCTATCGAGCTTTTTCTTGGAGGTAGTTGTCTATTTATGGCTTGCAAATTCGGCTCCGTTTGAGGAAATTTGTTTATAATGTCACGTGATTTGGTATCCTCGACGTTATTTCGTTCTGTTGTTGGGTGACTCTGCAATAAATGCAAGAGTAGAAGCAATAAGTAATAGCAAAATCGCAATTTTCTCTAAAAAGAATTATTCTTTTTTTTTTTTTTCTTGGGGGGGGTGGGGTGGGGGCGGAATTGTAATATCAATAAAAAAATGGGCTATTTTTGTACGCAAAAATATTATTTTAGAAAACCATTCTACGAGATTTGGGTTTTGCTTAGAAAAGCAAAAAAATATTTTTTCTTGTTAATTGGTTATCGATTTGATATATCAGTTTCTTAATTCTAGCAACGTAACTAAATTTAAGTAAAACAATGAATGATTAGAATATGTCATACATGCAGCATAAGGAGAGCATTTTTTCTCAATACGTTACTCAAATCAGTGGATTTTTTAAAAGTGCATAGCTTAAGGTTATCGTCGCCTCATATGCCATCAGCAAAAACATATATCTTTTATGGTTTTCGCAATGGAACACCTTACCTCTTTATTCTAATTCTCAAAACGTGACTGATGAATATGACCCTCAACTTAAAATTTCGTCTACTCAGAATAAAAAATCAACTTTTAAAGTACTTTTAAACTTTTCAGTAGCTATTTTGAGTGTTTTTCTAGAATATAAATTCGCAATTCACCATTTTTTCATCGTTTTCCAAATGGATTTCTTTCTAGGTGCTTCGTCGATATGATAGCCTCCTTGCTTGAAAAAACAAATTCACAAGGAAACAACCATCCGCTTCATTCCGCCCACTATCGTCCAAGAATCAGTGTTTATATTCAAGAAATGATAACATTGGTATTTCAAATGCTCTGCTGTAGCTTTACATGGGAATGCGAAACCAAAACAACTCAAGGAGAGCTGCGAATGTATGAGTATATGAATATATCGTTTACTTTTGCACCGTTTTCGCTACATAGGTAATTATAAATATATTTCCTACGACAGGAAACTGTCGCTGCTTTTTCATTTCACCTTCTATTTAAATCTTCTATTTATTTCTTCATTTGTTCTTTACTTTTTCTTCATTTTATTATTATATTTTTTTATTACGAAAATCAATCTAGAGGGATGTTTATTTATTCCCTCTTATTGTAATGTGAAGATATTTTACTTTCTAAATGCTGTTGAGTGTATTTGCCTTTTAAGTAAATAAATGAACTTCACGCTGTGTCCCACCTTTGAAGCAGGTCTTGGTCTCTTTTTACAATTGGTCACCTTTTTGATATCGAAATTTCAGTTAATGCTATTTATGGAACAAATGGATCGGGAAAAAATAGGCCATTTGCATGATGGCGAAATTTACTACCAAGAACAGAATGCTTTGAGTGGCTGCTATTGTCAGGCAAATTTTACCAATTGTCTCTTTATTCCCAGGACTAAAGCAGAAGTCTCAAGTTAACAAAGCATTTTGACAAAGCATTCTGGTGTTGGAAGAAAAATGACACCATCATGCAAATGGCTTATTAAATTGGATTTTATGTTGTGGAAAATTAAATCCTGATGTTCATTTTCATTTAAAAATTACAATATACTTTATCGAGCATGTGCAAGACATGTAATCCTGAAATATATCATTGAAAACGAAATGGTTTTGTCAACAAGTTTTTTTGTTTTTCAGCTCAGTTTTATGCATATAACAGCTTTTTACTCACTTGTTTAAGGAATCCTTTGAAGTTGGCAGCCACCGAGACAGATCCCATCAGAACAGCATGCTGTGCCTTTGTTCGTTTTGATTCCTCGATGGCTTTCTCATCGACCTATGAAGTAAAGTGTTTAGAAAATAAACACGGCGAAGCAACAAAGATGTTCAAAAATAACTAAACTCATTGATATATTTAAACCGGTAGGATCACTAGTGAAGATTATCTAATGCATCACCAGGCATTACGTATCATCCACCGCATCTGTTTCATCATCAGCACAATTATGATGTTAATATTAATCGTCTTTATCATCATCATTATAGACCAAATCCACTTGGGTGTATTTGTTTTCCCATGATTTCAGGCCACGTGTAGAAGCAGGCAGCAGCAGCATGATCAACATCATCACCTCCATAAATTATTATCAAACAACAACAGTAACATCATCATCATTATCGTCGTCATCATCATCAGCAGCAGCAGCAGCAGCAGCAGCAGCAGCAGCAGCAGCAGCAGCAGCAGCACCAGCACCAGCACCAGCACCAGCACCAGCACCAGCACCAGCACCAGCACCAGCACCAGCACCAGCACCAGCAGCACCAGCACCAGCACCAGCAGCACCGCCACTACCAGCACCAGCACCACCACCGGAATCAATCATTTATCATTAAAACATTGTTCTATTTGTAGACTATAAAATGAATGGCTATAACTGCGTGAAAAGCTTAGAACGATAACAACGCGATGGAGCCAACACTCAGCCAATCAAAAAGCATGGACGTGGATAGCTATTTCGGCCTTATTGGGCCTCATCATAAAAGGTGCATTTCTGGTTCATTAAGTCTTGCTATTGGTCCTATTTTTTTAAGCCATTAAAAGCTATGTATGCAACAATAGGCCCCTTGCAGCACGTCGGAATGCAGCTGAATTTGGAGGGCAAGACAAAAGGATCTCAACTCCAGAGAACCAGAAACCTATTGTCGTCACTGTAAAGCCAATTTTCAACAATCTTCCACGTCAGTCCAGTCTGTCATCTTGCCCGGTACTGCTTTATCACGCAATATCTACACAGTGCATAAAAGGTTAAAATTAAGCATACTCGTTGCGAGCAAAAATAGTTCAAAATTTTCGAGTTCTGCGAGTAAAAAAGCGCTCGCTAGCCCACTGTGAGTGAATTATTTGTGAATAATAGCTGATATAAGCTCACGCGACGGCCATGTTGGTTGAAACAATACATTTCCCCCGCATGGCCTCGCATTCAAACACTTCAGAACGAGTTCACACGGGGAACAACAAGTTTTTATTCTATTGGGAATAAACATGGCTGCCGTGTGATTAAAGCCCATTATCACTATGATTTTATTGATTATCAACGTTTTGTAGACCAAATGCTTAATGATATTGAAATTGCGTTCAACAGTCGCCCACTCCTGTCGTCATTTACAAGCAATAGGGCGCCAAACAGGGGTCGATTACCCAAGTGGTGTGTACACTATAAACCCTGGTGATCAAGGTTTTATCAAGACCTACTGTGATATGACACGCAATGAAGGTGGCTGGACACTACTGGTCACTAGCCACACAAACACGTGGACGCCTGCTAACGTGCGTAGAAGAGCCGTAAATAATCCAAGTCTCAACCGAGACTTTTCAGTTCTGTTCGTGGCAAATTCCATTAAAAATTCAGTAAATGTCCGCGGGAATTCGTTTGAATACAGAATCGAAGCACAAGAATTTGGTAAGTTAACGCTATCGCTGTTCGAAGTGGTATTATTCAAGTGCTTTTATGATAGAGAGCAATTCAATATAAGGGGTTTGTAGAATACATCACAGCTCACTGGGTAATTCAGTAATTCTCTCGTTGAATTACTCAGGCCATCTTGTAATATAGCCATCATCCACCCAGCATTTTCTAGGCGTAAGAATAAAGACACACAATTGAGTCAGACTGGATTACAGAGAACAATTTTTTAAATTCATTCATTCATTCATTCATTCATCCATCCATCCATTCATTCATTCATTCATTCATTCAATCAATCAATCAATCAATCAATCATTCATTCATTCATTCAATCAATCATTCATTCATTTATTTATTTTATTGTAGGGCGATGGGGTGGAATATGGAAAGCGCCCCGTACTTATTCATTCACTGCAACAAATAACCAACAGACACGAGTCAAACTGATCCAGAAATTCGACAAATGGAAGTACGAAGACTTTGGAATCGAGGAAAGAATGCCTTGGATATACGGTGGAAGGTTAACCACATCGTCTAATGCGACCAAATATGCTTTTGGCTCAATCACCTGTAAGTAGGATTCAGTTGTTCTTTTAGGGACGCTCATGGCAAAAGATCCAATCGTGAGATCTTTTTAGATTTTGCATGACGAAAGTACATAATAATAGAAGTAAAATGAACGGTGTGTACACAACTTGTCACGCAACAAAATTCAATTTTGTAAGTTGCAAAATTTGTTTCAAAATTTGAGTTTCTACTTTTTGCACAGTCACAACTTGCAACATTGATTTTTGTTGCGTGACAAGTTGCTTACATGGTGGTAATACAAGCAACATCGCTCTGCAACTTGTAACGTAACATCATGGTTGCGCGACAAGTTGCACACGTTTTGCTGCTCGTAATACTGCACCTTGAAACTTAGTCACTGACAGTCGATTGCCTTTCTTCAGCAAAGTCATATTATTTTCTCATCAGCAAACATAAAGCGATTTTATCCTGCTCCTTGGATCAATGCCAAAGAAAACGAACAACATCCAACCAATATCTGGTACTGGATTAGAGAAGGAGAGTTCCAAGACCCTCGTTCTTGTATGGAACTGCAGCTACTCGGTCTGCAGTCTTCTATACCACAGTCTAGTTAGTATTATGCCATATTTATGTAAAGTATGCAATTGAAGGAATCTTCATATTCAGTTTAGAAGTCATGCCTTATCATACAAGCCATAGCAACATGCAAAAGTTGAGCAATGGTACTTTTAGTGCCAAAGCCTGTAAATCAGAATAATAATCATCTCTAATGGAATCTTAATAATTTTTCCTGTGTATATCCAGTGATGCAGATACACTTAATACCATGCACGCTTGTTTTATTTGTCTCCGAATGGGGCGCCAACGTCCAAAGCACTAGTTCATTGGCCCAGCTCAGGCGCCGAACTTTTGCCGTGCCGCATTAAACGTAAATGATACGATAATGAGCAGAAATAAAAGATTTGACTATAGTTTGCATTAGATTCGACTCGGCAAAAGTTCGACGTCTGAACTGGGCCTTTGTCCTAGTTTTCTAACTAATGTGATCCGTTGATAGATGGCATTCACACCCTTAAATTACGTGGCCAAAAAGTGAAAACGTATTGCGACTTCACGAGTGACGGAGGCGGCTGGACACTGCTTGTCACTAGCGCCTCTCGAACCGGATGGACGAGAAGGACTTTAGCGAAAAGAAATGTGAATCGCCCATCGCTGTATAGAGACTTTTCCATCCTTGGGTTAAGCAACCATATTATTAAGAATCAGCACTTTCAGGTAAATATACATAACGAACAGCGAATCTAGAGTTGTTTTGGTTACCGATAGATGTGGATAATAATGCTTTTTTGTTTAAATAGTACAAAATTGAGGACGACACCAAGAAATGGGGAGGAATATTCGAAGCAGAACGAGGACAGAGCTTTTTATCAACCTCGAACGCTCAAACCCGTATAAAGGTATTGAAGAAACATGGTAACTGGGATGAAAATAGTAATCTCGGGCAACGAGTTCCTTATACAAAAGATCCTGCCCTTCTCTTAACAACTGCCGTGCAATCGCTGGATAATTCGGGTACAATAATCTCTTCGTCAGCTGAGGGAATTTATATACCAAACAAAATGGAACGACCATCTGCCTTGAGAATATGGGTTAGAGAAGGAACTTGGTAAGTGATCGTTAGAACGGATTTTGTATGAATGGGTAACGGTACGGTAAATTCGTAATTACGCGTTGTGATTGGATGATTCGCACGAAAACAACGGGAATCCATTTCAGTGTTACTGCATACCGTACCGTGTACGTGCTGTAAAACAGTAACATACGTTTCCCTCTCATACGAAAACCGCTCATTTGTACCCATGAAAAACCGTTGATGGGTACAAAGGTTACTTGCACTAGTCAACCCACTCCCCCCGACCATCGGGACAGGGCGGAGAATTCAACATTCACGTAGTGTTAAATTTAGCACTTTTCCCCGGTCCCCGGAGAAACATTTCCTGTTAAAATTGTTGTGTTAAAGTTGTTGCTGTTAAAATTGTTAAAACTGTCGAGGTACGCGTTAAATTCCCCGTATCCTCATGCATTCACGCTGTTAAATGCGCCTTGAATCCCCGGTCTCGCCGCGTTAATTCTCCGCCCTGTTCCGGGGGTCAAGGGTTTCAATTGAATAGTACACAAGACTGAAAGGGGTTATATAGCTACAACATAACATATACCGTATTACTATTTGCTTACTTAGAATCCAAATTGGTCCTGCCTTCACTTATTTAACCGTTTGAACACGACAACATTAAAGTTGCTTTTACTTCTAGGCAGAATTTGTGTAAGATCCATGGACTGTTGAATATAAGCAAATGATACAGTGTTGAAATATATTGGATATATCATGGTACCAAGAAGACTTTTACTTGCTGTTGAAAATGAATGTAAAAGGCGAAATTCTTTTCCTTTTTCAACGATCTTAGGAGATCTTGTAATGAAATCAAACGGCAAACAAAGTTACCTGGAAAACGTGTTTCTCTAGAAGATGGAGCTTACATGATTAAAAACACTTCCTACCAATACCTGCCAGTCATTTGCGACATGAACTCGGACAGTGGAGCATGGACTTTACTAGTTACAAGTGCAACTAATGGATGGCTGCCAAGTCAAGTCAAGCATCGTAACACAAATCGACCATCTCTAACACAAGACTATTCAATTCTGGAGCTTGGGGATCAGATAAAGGGGTTAAGTGGGGGAAAGACGTTCTTGTATAAGCTTGAAGCACATCAGCATGGGCGGTGGGGAGGAGTGTGGAAAGCACCAATGCGATACAGGTACGTTTGTATGCATGTACAGCCACGTATCAATCGTAAAGGTCCATACACACTAAGGGTTTTGCTCCCGGGGTAGGCACCCGGGTCATTTTGCACGACTAGTACACACGAGGGTGCATACTGTGGAAGCTTGCTCCGTATTAAAGCATACACGAGGGAGCATTTTCAAGTTTGTTCAATTTACTCCCGGAGCTTGCTCTCAAATGTTTAACCAGTTTAATATCATAGAGCATTTCGCGGGGTGAAAATTCTGCACCCGAGGATCGGTTATACCTATGAAATCGTTGATACACACGAAGGAGCTTTGTTCCAGGAGCGTGGCCCGGGAACATGCTCCGGGAGGAAAGCGCTTCGTGTGTACAGGTCTTTAGAAAGATTTAGCAAAGACGACGCGACCTCAAGAGGACGATGCGCGAAAAAGAACGCGCTCGGGCCGTCGTCTTCTAGGTTCACGCTCTCGTAATGAAAGCTAAACATGACACGACGCGCGCATGAAAAAGAACGCGAATTCGAAATTTTTGACTCTTGTCGCAAAATTTCTAAAAGTCTTGACGGGTCGTTTTTTGTGTGTGTATTTTCAGTTTTGTGGCCACAGACAACAGGCAAACCAATGTCAGTCTGGTGAAGAAATATGATCAATGGTTTTATAATTGGGCGAATTCGTTAGAGAAGAGAATGCCCTGGATAGGAAGAAGAAATGGACTACTGACGACTTCCACTCACTGCGATTATTACGAATGGGGCACTATTATTAGTGATCAAACAAAAAATAAACCAGCGCCATGGATAGACTTTTTTATGATAAACCCTGGTGTGATTTGGTACTGGGTGAATGAAGATGACTGTGAGCCGAACGCGAGTCCAGGTAATCATCATCATCATCATCACGTGACCACCACCACCACCATGTCATCATCATCATCGTCTTCGTCGTCCATCACCATCATCATCATTATCATCATTCATTATCATCATCATCGGCACCATCATCATTATCATCATCATCATTTATTTCTTAAGCACATCATCAAATACAGCTACTTCAAAAAGATTGATGGAGTGAATGGCGATCAGTGATATACGATACACGACCAAAAGGAACTGTGGAGCAATAAGAATTTCTTCATATTCTTTTCCAAATGCCTAAAATATGACTGCTGAATTATAATTTAAGAAATCACTGAATATGAAGAAATTCTAATTGCTCCACAGCTTTATAGCATTATAATCAATAATACGTATGACAGTGTGTTTTCTTAACCTTGTCAAAGTTGATGGAGGACTTACTCCTTGGAGTACGTGGAGTAAATGCAGTCCTTTGTGCAGTTCAAATGGGTTTCAAACTCGAAGACGTTCTTGTTCCAATCCAGTTCCTCGATGTGGAGGAAGATCGTGTGCTCTTGCTGACTTGATACCTGAGAAAAGACGTTGCAGGTTTTGTCCAAGTAAGAGAAACTTGCTAACAGTTCAAGTGAAACAAATCATAATAATTAAGGGACTAGTCAAAAAGTAAATGGGGTTAGGGGGCTGGTAAAAAAAGAGGTGCGGCTCAAAGTTTTTCAGCCTGTAAATAAGGGTGTGTAGAAAGAAAATGATTGCAATAAACCCATGAAATAGTTATTATATCAATTTTGCGTTTTAGAAAGCCCTATCAGAGGTCGGAATAATTTATGCATCCAGCCAAGTACAGCCAACTGTAACCCTCCTGACAACACTAGGCTGGTTTACAAACAGAACACCAATGACTGTAATCATGACTACATGGACTTTTTGTATGACATTGATGGAATGCTCATGCATCTCTGCAGCGGTAAATACGTATGTCCACAGGGTAAGTTAACAACCAATTATAAATAGAAACTTTACAGTCAATAGAGCGAACAAAAAAATGTAAAGTTACTATAGTCATCATTAGTAAAAAGAAAAAAAAGGGGGAAAAAGGAAAAGAAAAAAGAAAAAGAGAAAGAAAGAAAAAGAAAAAAAGAAAAGAAAGAAAAAAAGTGACCCTTTCGGGATTCGAACCCGGGTCTGTCAAGATAATTTATGCAAAAAAGTCTGTGAACACACTAACCATACCCCCGAGACATTCCCTTGAAAGCTGAGGCGCAGTATGGATTTCC
>JAAAQI020122064.1:0-15580 GCA_011800005.2 Stichodactyla mertensii
ATTCATTCATTCATTCATTCATTCATTCATTCATTCATTCATTCATTCATTCATTCATTCATTCATTCATTCACTCACTCCTTTTCTCAGGCTAGTTACAACTTTTGTGAGAATAAGATAATCAAATGTTTGTTTTGCTGGGATTTTCAGGCCATAAAATGTAGAAATTTGAATAGCTTGTTAACACAATATATTTGCAGAAGTGACACAAACTTCCGCTGATATGTTGTTAGAGATGTGAGGACTAGTCAGACGTCGAAGTGGATCACGTAGGGGTCAGTCATCTTGTCAATAATTATTAAAAACCCCTCATTCTAGCCTTGATTCCGGCCAAGTAAATCACGAATGCTCGCCTGACAGGGTAGGGAAATGGATTGAAGTTGAACGACGAGGAAAATGATTGATAACTGTTGCCCTGGTTACCGAGGATTAACGAAAAGCAAACTTATTCATATCGAAAGAATGGGTTTAAAGAAAATTAACCGATTAAAATAGGAGAAAAACAGAGAAATACTGAAAGAGCTAAGAAGTGACAGATATTGTCAATTAATTGCTAACGTGAAAGTAAGTCGGGAAATGTTTGTACGATTGATACATGAATTACATTAATGATAATTGAGCTTTACGTAGTTTAGGACGCTGTCACGATAGAAATTGAAGTCGATTTGAAAACATTGAGGAGATGTGGATAAATTATTTCTACCATCGAAGCCGAACAGCCCTATGTGAGCATCAAACAAGAAGCAAACGATAAAACGACTGAACAAGAATCATTGGGGAAATCCCAGTAAGCCAATCAGTGGTCGAACAATAGTCTAACCGACCATCCGAACGATCAATGATCGAACCAATAACAGATGATATGGACGCAAACAGGTGAGATGCAAATAAGACAGTAAACATTGTATTGACCCGATAGCCTCGCTTGTATGATTCTTAAAACAAAAGAATCAAAACAATGCCGTTTGTCTTGCGTTTTGCCGAGGTTTTCGATATTTTGATTACTTTCTATCACTGTCCGACTAGTTTGTTTATACTAAAACAATTAGACCTCTTGCCCTTATAAGCTATTGATTTGTAACCATTAGGGCTCCGGGTCTAAAGCCTGGTTCTCACTAGCGACGCGAGCAACATACGCAGACTCAGTAGGGTACTGCTCATTAGCGGTGCTTGTTTTTCTCACACCTAGGTGATAAATGCAGTACTGAGTCTGCGTATGTTGCTTGCGCTTATGCTTGCGTCGCTAGTGAGAACCAGGCTTAATTGTTAAACATTGATATAAGAATGGTGATCAGTGAAAGATGGATCTGTGGGTGATTGTTTATAGTAAGCAGTGCGTGAATGAGTTATTAAGCAATGATAAAAGTGTTCAGGCGATCACAGGCAGCCCAAACAATGTTCCTGAGGACGATTTAAAGGAAATCCTTTACTTTATGTAGGAAAGAGCAAAAATTGAAAAACTCCATTTAGAAGGCCCGGACAGCGCTAAAACTTTATCAGAGGAATGATGAGGGTACAAACTATGACTCCAAGAAGTTTTGTTGCAGTTTATTCTGACAAATGATTTATTTTCGATTTCTGTAGCAAGCCCCATACATTCTCTTATAAATCGTGCTCAGGAACATTGTTTGGGTTGCCTGTGAGGCGATCAATGACAAATTCAGTTATTTACCTTTACCATAAAAACCTTAAAGTAATGAAAACAGACCCAAAAACACGCACACACACACACACGCTTGTCGATCCAACATACCCAAGCTTCGAAAATCACAGATTACGAAAGTCAGGAGATGTGACTAGGCGCGCAAAGTATGATTTCTGTGGCGGCCATCATGAAAAAGTGGCGGGAAAATGTGGAAATTCCCAGCAAGCTGACAATACAATGGCATTTATTGTATTATCGGATTTGTTGTATTATCGGATTTGTTGTATTATCGGATTTGTTCTATTAATGCCGTTAATGCTAAAAATTGATTTTTCGTGATTTTTCGTGATTTTCCCCCCTCAAACCAAAGAATGTGCTCTCAAGGAATCAAAGTATCGAACGCATGATTAGCAATCTGATTGGATAATAGTTTTTCGCCAGATCAGCGTTCTTTTTTCCTACTCTCATACATAACTTTTGAACACTAGAGAAAGTTTATTGGAGACTAAACTGACGATATTCATTTCATGACCTTTTCCAAGTTAAATGAGGTATTTGGAAATGAAATGTCGGAAACATTCTAGTGGATCAAAATAATACTATCGAAAACTCGAATCTCTTGCTATGAAATACTTCATTGCCTTCCTGTTTTACTTCTCTTTTTTTATCTTTTTTCTATTTTCCCTCTCTTTCATTATTCCCCCCACCCCCTCCTGAATTCCTTGATTTAATTCCAACCTTTTAGACATAATATTCAACCTTAATAAAGTTAATTTCCGAAGAGCAGGAAAGCTAATAAAGTCAAGAAAACGGAGCACTGGAATTTTCTTTTTTTTTTCTTACCTTGCAGCGTACATTCGCCGCTCTTATATGCCGTTCAAAATATTCGGGCTTCATGTTTCCTCGTCGTTGAAGCATAAATCTGTTTTTTCACTAACGACTTTTCGTTTCGTAGCTTAGCTTCAAACAAACCGTCTACAACAACACCGCTAAATGCCTGGAAACCTTTGAACATCGATATAAAAGTCACCTCACTTCTCCCAGACTTGAAAAAAAAGGCGAAAGCTGGATAATAACGGAAGCAATTATACTGTCCTTAAGTTAAATCACATATTGATGTTTTAAGTCTCCATCGTCCTGTGAGTCAAAAAACTGTCAGAAGAAATCTATCGATTTCAGGCCCAATACTGATGGAAAATTTCTTCAGTGTCTCCAATATTGCCGAGATACGTCAATCCTATTTTGCTAAGAGATTTTTAATGTTTTCAGACGGCATCCTAGAATATTGATTGGATGATAAACTGTCTAATAACTGGCATGATTTATTGTCAAGTAATTTATGAGTAAGAGATCTTTAGATATCCCTCACAGAGAGAGCTCTTAAGGACGTCAAAAGCTAAATTAATTGACATACGGATCGAGTTTTTTCTTTTAGTATAATCTATCACACCACTCACTGTACAGTCGTAAAATTCCTAAAAATAATCGCTATTTGTATTTTACGAACTCGCTGGGAGTGACTGCTCAGTCTCCCGACGATCCAGAGGCTTGTTCTTTTCTAAATCAGTAACTGTTTTAAAGAAAATCCAAGTCTGGAAGAATTTTTGACCTTGACGCTCCCCTTAACCACTGAGTGGATTATTATGATCTATCGCTCAAAAATAGGGTGAACCTCAGCTTCCTTGACGTTGAAATTTCAGTGATACCTCCTACCTCTGAAGCCACCTTCCCCCTATTCCACAATAAAAACCGTGCCTTTTTTGTACTATGAATCAAGACAAATTAACTAAAAAGTTAGAAAAGAAAGCTTGCACTACTAGTGGTTTAATGGGACCTCTTTAGAGCGTTATGTACCAAAGTGATGACCATGACGACACATTTGTTTTCAAAGAATCATCATATCTAATGTTTGCTATCAAATTCTGGTGAATTTGAAGTCTCACAGAAACTTTGGAGCCATTTGAGTGTATACCAGCTGAGATATAGCTCGTTGAATGTATAACTGAATGCGCCATGCAAAGTCTCGTATTTTTGGCTCGGTTCAATACTGGCAGTAAAGGTCCGGACACACGCTGCGACGTTGCTTGCAACGGGGAAATCGCATCGCGTGTCTACCTGTGAAACTGTTGCACGCGACGTCGCAAAAGTAGAAACGAGTTCTACTTTTACGGCGATTTTCCCGTTGCAAGCAACGTCACGGGGAATGTCGCATTGTGTGTCCGAACCTTAACCGAGATTTTTTATGGGGGAAAACTAAAATTTAAACTTCGATATCCACGTATGTAATGCCCCTAGTCCAACCAAATTTTGACAACGGTTCAACCGAAGTATAATGCATGTTTTTATGTGGTTTTCAAAATTCAAAAATTGGTGACGTCACACTTTAGTCAAACACGAAAAAGAATTTATGTCACAAAACGCAGTAGTCAGTCATTTTTGAATAAATACTATTTCAAGAAAATCGTAATCGATGGTAAGATTTAGCGTAGCTCATTTTTTCTTCAAGTACTGACGTAACTTAATACCTCATCCAAATCACTAGAAAGTTTAGGCCACACAAAAATAGGACGTGGGAGCTTTAAAAAGAAAAATTTAATCAAATTATCGTGCCAAGAATCTGTTTCAATATCCCGTGGCATCCCACGCGCATTCTTTTATGGCCTTCCTTATTTCTGAAGTTTCTAAAAAAATATATATATACATCGAAAAACATTTCATATCTTATCTTGATGTCAAATTCAAGATAAGAGTTTTGAAATGATAACGATAGTCTTTAGAGATTTTAAGTGAGACTTTTTACATCGACCCTTTGTCTCTCAAGATCGATAGATAGTTTTTAAGTTAAGAACGTTATCAACTCAAAAGTTCCGTGACAGTCTATTCCTCTCAATTTCCATTATTACTATGAAGATATAAATATCTCAGCGTCTTGTAAAAGTTCAAGCATTCTTCAGATAGTTTTAAAAGTTGTCAGTGTCATTTGCAGTCACTCAAGATATAAATATCTCAGCGTCTTGTAAAAGTTCAAGTATTCTTCAGATAGTTTTAAAAGTTGTTCTGTCATTTGCAGTCATTCTTGATATTAATCTTTTTAAATTTCACTGACGCTAGGAAAGTTCGTTCTTAATTGCAGGGTACAAATGCGAGAAAGTCAGTATCGAAAATTAATTGCTACACAGTTAGTTATCTCATTCATTCAAAAAGTAATACTTAAAGTTCTTCATTTTGAAAGCGTTCAGATTTTGTATTGCAACGTCCAAGCAATAAAACAGCTTAGCAAGCTTAAGCCAAGAGAATGATTTTAATTCCAAGGTCTTGGTGGCAGACTATAGATCAGTAATTTTAGTGAATTACCGTACGTGCATAAAAAAACTATTTCTAGTGAGGATTACCTCATTTTGTTCGTTGTCGGCCTCGTTGTCAAGCTCTTGTGTACTGTTGTTGTCGTCTGCCGTCGTGTCGTTCTGATGAATTGAATAGAATAGAGTTTTCTAGAGGCTAACAAAGAAACAGAAAGCGCATCGTGTCGCAATTGGTTAAAATTTAATGATTCAAGGTTTGTTTGAGTGAGTGTTCTTGGGTTGGAAATATCTTTCCGTTACCCTGCTACACAGCAATCCAATACTGATCGACGTTGCTTTTAGAAGTACTAATTATTTCAAGCTGTTTTTAAGATAGTCATTTTCTTTTCTTTTTTTCCTTTTCTTTCGATATTCAAAGTATCGTTTCACTTGTTTAAAATCAACTCGATCAAGATGATTGTCTTCGCACACTCAACATCTTTATTTAAAACTGTTCCGCGGCCTTTCTGGCGAGTTGGTTTACGTGCTCTGACCGCAAGTGATTTCTCTCCAAGTTTTAGAAAAGTCTGGAAAAAAAGTCAAGCAGTTACTGAATTTTCTTTGGCTACTGAGAACTGACGATGAATCTCTTTCATGTCGTTCGTTGTTCGCTTTAAGGTAAACTCGAGAGCGAAAAAATATAAGAATAGTAAATAGTAAAACTACACTGAATTTTGTGTGGAAGGAAAATTAACTGTTTTTACCAACCTCAGCCAAAATATAAATCTGCGAGGAACGGAACTAAACACAAAAGTAAATTAACGAAAACAAACAAACAAACAAACAATATAAAAACTGAAAACTAAAAACTCGTTCTTTTCCTTCTTCTAAGAGTTGCAAAAGTTTGAAAAACGTACAAAAACCGAAACAGCAGGTCAATAGGAAAGAGCTAGTTTTCGCAATCCGACTCTGTCGTAGTATCTATTTTTAGATCTGCGTCATCTGGCTACAGCAAACACAATTGTGCAAAGAATATTTTCAAACTTTCAGAATTGTCCAGACAATTTGCCGTTTAAATGGGAAGTTTAACTACATTAAACTTTTTTGATGTAAGGATGGAAAAATCAGCTTGGAATAACGCTGGGCAACCATTGTACACTCCAGGAAGTCGACGCCGGATTCGCTCATTCGTCAAATTCCGATATAGTAAAAAAAAAAGAAAAAAAAAGAATAAAAAATAAATAAATAAAATAATTACCAAAAATATTTCGAAATAAAAGTTCTATGATCGATATTACAACTAAAGTTCACGAAATGATTCCCAGGTTTAATACTCCAAACAAGAATTTCTCCGGATTTGCAAAAATATTAAAGAAACAAAAAAAAAAAAAAAAAAAAAACCACCTTTGAAAAATAATTACTTCAATATGCCCAAAACATTTCAGCATTTTGGAAGAACAGAAAGAATAAGATTTAAGTATTGTAGTTTGGTGAATCTTCTGGAGGGTATAACAAAGAAAATACAGAAATACTTGGAATATAACTTTGCTCAGCTTGCTATTCTTACTGTAAGGATCGACAGGGAATAATTACGAAGTCAAATAATCAATTCGAAAGGCGAGTTTTCTCGCTCAAAACTTACCTCATGTTCACTCTTTGGTGTATTCCTGTTGCTATCTTGCTTTTCTGTAGTTTGACTTACGTTCGAGTCGATGTCGACCATGTTCATTCAAGTGAAAATTAAACTTCTTCAAAAAGAATTGACACAAATATCCTTCAGGACATCAACAGTGTCAAAGCGAGGAAGGCGAGATAATGAACCTTCTAGGGCTTTACTTTGAGCACCTGCCAACCGTTAATTAACCAATCCAAACACTTTGTCAAATCACGAGTTCACCTGCCTATGACGTAGTAATGGCGTGAGCCAATCACAGGCGATCAGTACATACTGTCGATCATGAGTTAGGTTGGTTGGCAAGTAAAACAAACAGTTTGCCTAACTCCTGTGAAAAGCCTCTGTTTCTTTTGACTTTGAGTGGCTTCTTGTCAACTGAATATTTCTTGTCAAGTTTAATGGATAGCGTGAATGTCAACCAGCAGGATAACTTTGGAGTCACAATGGCGTATTCATAACTCATTCAACCCATACAAAACCAAATTTTCACAGTTTTACATATTCTAGACGACAAAGTTTAATTTATAGCATTTCCTTCGAAGAACGAACAATTAAAGAAGAAAAAGCAAACATGTAAATAGATCATAAGTAGAACCGATGTTTTCCCACACATTTGTCCAGCATCTAAAATATACGTACTATAAAAATACACATAATATCCTGAAATAGCTTATCCCATGAGCGCTAGTCCGGATGTTAAGTGAATCTGGATGAGAGTACTGTAAGAGAAATAGAGTTTTAAACTGTTTCAAAAATTTCAAACTATGAAGAGAAGTTGATGGAAATCGGGTCTATGATTTTGAAATGTTTGGAAAATATGGAAACGAGGCTGGTAATGATTCGACTGTGTTTCCCATACAAATCTTTCTAATTTGAAGTCGCTGTAACTTCCCTGATATTTAAGCTAGAGCACTCAAATTTTGCTTAATTACTAATCTTAGTATTCTCTTTCGAATACCTGCTGTTATAACTTTAGCAACCGCGAGTGGAAAGCAGTATTCCTTATTTATGTTTTTTTTTTTGCAATGAACTGTCTATATGGTTTTAAATCATAACTGAATAGAATTCAATAAAAATTTGAGTAAAAAGTAGAATTGAAATTTCAAATTTTGATGAGAAATTATCATAATAACGATCGAAATGTCTAGTAAAATAGCCAATAAATATTAAAAAAAGAAAATTGTTGCTAGCGTATAGATTAACACTTTTAATAAATACCTTAATTCTGACATGGGGTATTGTAGTTATTAATTATTCACCAACGGTTCGCAAGGACAAAAATTGTGAAATACAATTGCTATTCGCAGCACGTAAAGGAACGATGACGTGTGCAGTGACATTGAAATAGCTTCCTTGTGTTTACCAACTATCCAATAGACCTTATTCGCTTGGGCGTATTTGTTTTTCCCAATACAGGTCACGTGTCATTCCTTTGGGACTTTTTCCTTTGTTTAATGGTAACGCTTGAGAAGATACATTAATATGGCTGAACCTCAAACAAAGAATCGTATTCCCAAGAGGTCTGAATTGGGAAAACATTACGCCCAAGCGAATTAGGTCTATTGTAGACACGCGATATAAAGGAAAAGTTACAGCGGGAAAAGGATATTCACCCTACCTGGAAATACTTAATACGAAGTAGTGATAGGAATTCTTTTTCCATTTGCTACCACTATTTTTCGTTTGACACTTTGGTATTCCTTAGCTGTCAAACTGTGCTATACATTATTCAGTTCATAAATGCGAAAAACGCAAAACGAGAATGACTGAAAATCTGTCAGTATGTTTATGTCAATCTAGAGTGTTAGCTTAAGTAGTTGCCATGGTGACGTAATGCTTACTGTGCTCCGTCCTTCGGATCGTGACAAGAGAACTTCAAAACTATTATGCAGAGTTAAATTTTATATGTCAATTAAAGAGTGAGGGCCGGAAGTTTTGACCAATAATGCCTTGCGCAACTAGCTGTTCGTTCATCTGGAATAGACCATTTCTGAGTTCTCGCGAAAATGATGTGAGAAACGCCACGGTAAATTCGTATTATATTCATTCAAGTATTTCGGCTGCGGGATGATTCACACGAAAACAAATAGTGTTACTGCATAACGTACCGTGTACGTGCAGTAATTCAGTATCGTGCGATTCCTTCTCATACGAAAACGACTGTACGTACTATGGAAGAAATATTCACTAGAGAAAAGCTAAAAATGAAAGCTTAGTAATTTTTAAAGTTGTTTATTTCATTATTAATCAGTTATTTAACAATAGTTTTAACATTATTATTGCCCTTCATCTGCCTGAAATTCCATTCCATAATGTATGCCTTTTCTAAACAAATACTCCAATATTTCAATCAGTTATCATAACGAATGCGTTAAGATTGAGAGATTTTTATCCGTTTTTGCTAGTTTTACCGCCTTGATATACATGACACCAGAGAAAAACGTTTGCGCATGCGTGGATTTTACCAATGTTTACAAGAATTTAAGAGTTTCAGTGTGAAAATAAATGTTCATTTTCTTCGAGTATACAAAACATTTCGGTGGTATAGTTTTGTGAGACCAAGATATATAAATGAAGGACATATGTAAGAATTAGCCTTAAGTTTTAAGAACTGACCTTAAGTTTTGGCATTTTGTGAAGTCCAGTTGTAAAGTGTAAGTGTGAAAGTAAAATTTGAATATTTTTACAATAGCACAAAGACGTTTTTTGCTAATTTGCATACAGGCTACGAGCATGCGCAGACGTTTTTCTCTGGTGTCGATATACACAGGGAAAGAAAAAGATACCAAACCCAATAATGGGACACGAATATCCCAATATTCCTTGAACCTTTCGTTCCATTTTTCAGGGATAATTTTGCCCCACTGCTGGGTTTGGTAGCATTTTCCCAATTTGTTTCCATTTTGGAAACAAAAGAGAGAACAACAACAAAAATTTCCTGCGATATGTGTATTACGTGCTGTGAACTAATCTAGCAAATCTAGTAGAAAATACTTATGTCCAAAACCTCTTGATGACGTGTCACATGTTTTCATAAATCAAAAGATTAATGAGTTGAGAAGATATGAGCTACCTATATACGACAAATTATGGGTATCATTTTACAAACTATGAAGGGAATTTTAGTGTTCTGGAGTTACAAGCATTTAAGATATACGAACAGACAAGAAGATGAAGGAAAGAAGAAAAAGAAAAAGAAAAGAAAGAAAGAAAGAAAGAAAGAAAGAAAGAAAGAAAGAAAGAGAGAAAGAGAGAAAGAAAGAAAGAAAGAGAGAAAGAGGGAAAGAGAGGAGAGAAAGAGAGAGGAGAGAAAGAGAGAAAGAGAGAAAGAAAGAAGAGAAAGAGAGAAAGAAAGAAAGAAAGAAAAGAAAGAAAAAAGAAAGAAAGAAAGAAAGAAAGAAAAAAGAAAGAAAGAAAGAAAAAGAAAGGAAGAGAGAAAGGGAACGAGTCTGCCCAAGCCCTATCTGTTTCTGATACATATCCTTCCACTCCGGAATATTTGGTAGAGTGATCATCCACAATATCTGGTTTGAGTATCCATCGCTTCAGTGGGCTACTGATATATCTTTACAGGAATTTAAAACCACTTAAATTATGTTTGATTATTAAACAGCAGTGTGAAAACTGACCGTTTTCATGACTCGGTCAACACAGGGAGAGAAGGTGTTGCCTACGACGATTTTAATCATGTTAGCTTTCATGTTTTTTCATGTTTTTTCATGTTTTTTTTTTTTAAGTAATTACCATCACCAATGGTATGGTCGGTATCAGTTCATCTACATAATTCAAGTTAAATATACATTTTTCAAGATGTCACCGTTGCCGGAATTGGAGTTTCTAAACTAGTGTATAGAAAGTGGAAAATAAAAATCGCTGAAATCTTTCACAATCTTTCACAACTAACTAAAATACATAACGCTTGGACACCTGACCTGGTAAAAGAAGAATGTGTCACAGCTTGCTGACTGGCTTTTGAACAGGAATTTTTCTGCATTCCTTCCACCACCACACACGTTTGGTGCTGTCTGGGTCTGAGGTGATGGCCTCATACAAGTTCTTCAGAGCCTATGAGAAACGATATCAAAAACTAGTACTTTATTGTTAAGTAATGGCTCTCTTAACCATCTCAGATCACGTGCCATGCCCTTAAGCATTATTTTAATGTTTAAAGACAACGCTTGAGAGTATAGTGTTATGGATGAAACTTTGAATATTCAACAATGGCTCTTTTGCTTGGGCCTACTGATGTTTTTCCATTTCAGACCACGTGTTATTCCCTTTTGGATTATTTTTCGGTTTACTGACAACGCATGACAAGATACTTTTGTGGGTATGCCTTAGTTAATTAAATGATCTTATTCTCAAGGAATGACATGTGGTCTGAAATAGGTAAATATTAAGCCCAAAGTATATTGCCAACACTGTTGATAATAATTCACTGGTTTCGTATTCCCTTCTTTGAAGGTTAGTTTGCATAAATGCAATAGTTTGTTATCCCTCTCTGCATATTGAATTGTCCCATGAGAAATGAAAAACTATTATATTGTGTTCATGCAAATGCCCCTCAAATTTGATGCAAATGGGCCAAATGAAATGCTTTATAGGTTGTAAAAAAGAGGTCTATTCATTGCTGAACACTAACCTGGCCATTGCTGAGCCCAATGGGTGAGTTGAGAATAAAATCTGGTGGTGCTAAAGCATCAACAAGTAAAACTGCTTCATTCTTCAGCTGAAAACAGATAGTTTTAAGAAATCAACAAATCATCCCAACATAAGATATAACTTGAAAACCCAGAAGTCCTTGAAACCCTGTCTAGTCCTCATTGTTGGCTTTGAAACATTACATAAAAATACCCTGATTTTTTGAGGAGTCAGGTGGGACTTAAGTGAATTGGAAATAATAATGGAGATCAAGGGTAGGAGCCTTTCTGGTACCCTGGACCTCACCCCAAGTCCTTCAATACTCTGTTGTGAGGGAATGTTCATTAATTAGAAGGGAAAGGGCTGGTGCAAATGGGGTAGGTTCCTCTTTTTCTTATGAAAACTCAAAGAGAAGGGTCACAAAAATCTGTGCAGGTTGTCATATCAACTTATGTAAAACATTTTTTGGGGGGGGGGGGGAGGAAACAATTTTTCTGCAGTAAGAAAGGGGAGGGTCTCTTAAAAACATTTACATCAAATAGAAAATACACCACCCTCCCCCTAAGATTAAAAACCAATCAATAATGCCTAAGAATTAAAGCAACAATGCAAGATAGCCTAGACCATTTTCCCTTCTCTATCATGGTCTTTTCCTTCTCTATCATGGTCTTCTCTTGCCATGGGGGTTTAGATCTGGATCCCTATATGTTGGTGACTCAGAGTTTTGTTCTTGCCCTGACCCTTCCCTTCAAGTCTTCTTCATTTCTTTTCCTCCCTCCAAAAGACCTTCAACATTTCCATATTACACACCAGCTGTGATTTTATATGGTCATGACTAATATTAAATGAAAGCCAGGGGGAGGGTTAGAGGTCATGACGACAAAAAGTGAAAACCAGCCCCCTCCCCCTCCCCCCCCCCAAGAAGAACACCTACTCTCTCAAAACAATTATTATCACATTAAGAATGTATAAGAAATACCTCGAAACACAATTTTATTATAGTACTCTTGATGATTCGTGCATCGTTAGTTGACTTGCAGTAACCACCTGCAATGATAATCACTGTTATTTTCTGAGCTGGCGACTCAAAGAAAGAAAATCTGTTTTGCTGTAATTTACATCCCACACAGTCTACAATCTGTAATCAGAACCATGGATTTCAAATTTTGAGTCAATACTTTTTAATGACCCCCACTCCCATAAAAAATAACATTTTTTGATAACCCCCCATCCAAATGTACAGAATTATAAGTTGGTACAAAATACATTGTAGAAATATTTTTGATGCCCCCCCTCAAATGTTTCTTGAGAAAGTTGCTGACCCCCCCTCAAAATCCACATAGCACCCTGAACATAAATTATGAATGCTCCCCCAAATGAATCTCTGTGAAAAAGACTAAAGATAACAAACATACTTATGGACCTTTTCTTTCATATTTTGGATTATTTACTTCAAATACTTTTATAGCAAATTAAGGGAGCATTCCTAATTCAAGGGGAGGTGGTGCCATGTGGATTTGAAGCTGTGCTCACACTCTCTTCAATGCATGAGTAATTTCAAATCATATATCTTACCTTCATACATAGTAGCTAGGTGCTTCTCTAGGGACCATAGACCATATAAAGAACACATCTTTTGAAGAACTGGTTGAAGACCTATTGCTGTATCTTCGCTTAGACAGGCATCTCTGAAGCGTCTAAGTACCTCACACTAAGTACCGTAAATGTAAAATACATGAATGGAACTCAAGGTTGTGGGAATTGTGTGGCTAGGGAAGGAAGGGTGGCCTACACTGTTATTCTGTTACCTCATTGGGATGGGCATGGGATGCGCAGAGAGATTATATATATTAAGTATTTTGCTTGAATTAAGCACTTCTCGGTCATTTGAAAACTGTCAACATTGTTTCTCTAATTACCAATTATCTCAAATATTTTAATTTTCACACTTTTACAAGATGAGCAGAAAGTGCATGGTTGGATTAGGGGAGGCCCAAGGGATCACACCTCCCTTTTATTTTGGAGTTCCCCAGACCTCCTATCGTTAGTCACAGAAGTTCCTCTAATGCAGAAGTTTTCCAACCCCATTTCTCCAATTTCTGGATCCAGCCCTGAAATAAATTGGTGTTTCTCTGATTTATGCATTTGAAGAAGCATACACGTGCAAGGGGGTAAGGGTTTGAGGATAGTAATTACCTGAACATATGCAAGAGATAAGGAACGACAGAAATACACTTGACTGTCATTTTTAGCTGAGAATGGTTCCTGTTTAAATGAAAAAAGAAACAAATCTCACTCAGTTGTACTGAGGAATTAATAGTGCAAACAAATACAAAACATAACTACGGCATCCAGGGCAAAAAAAATAAAAAAGAGAATATCTACAAATGAAGCAACCACAACAAACATACATAACTTTAATTAAAAAGATTGTTATACTCAAAGAAGGAAAGGATACATTTATTAAGATCAAATTAACTAAAAAGGAAATTATAGCACATAATTAACACTTATTTACTGGGACCGAGGGAAGCAGTATGTTTTGTGGTCCCGAGACCGCTGATGTTTCCCGAAGCAGAGCTGAGAGAAACATCAGTGGTCGAGGGACCACAAAACATACTGCTTTCCCGAGGTCCCAGTATTAAAATAAGTGCTTTATTATCCTACCAAGTGTCAAAGAAAACAAAAAATAGAGAAAGAATGAATTTTGCAAACGTGCGCACTAATGCAGTGGTTTCCGGTTTCCGGTTTTGATATTTTTTCAGTCACGTGACTTCCGGTTTTGTTATTCCTGGTCCACAACATATTATTGCCCTCCCAGACTTGTCGCCAGGAAGACAGTCGAATTTCTTCATGTTCACGTGATACACTCTCAACCAATAGAAATTGAGGAAAATTGAACTTTGACACTTGGTATATGATAACAGTAGATATTTTATGACAACATCTTTAATACTTTGTATACCTTTCCAAAGGCCAACTGTTGATTGTATTTTGATCCACTCTCTAGCCACAAGTAACAGACCAGCCATTGGTATGCATGAAGAAGCACTGACAAATAATGGACAAGAATAACAGGTATGCATGGAATACATGGAATACATCACACTAGATAACATGTATATTAATCAGAAAAATACACACACACACACACACACACACATTCAACAAAATATATAACAAGATGGTTTTTCCATATGATATTGGTCTAACATCACATGAGGGAAGTTTGGGAGAAGTAGAGAGCTGTTATGTAAAACTGA
The DNA here is from genome assembly GCA_011800005.2 of Stichodactyla mertensii. NCBI lineage: Eukaryota > Metazoa > Cnidaria > Anthozoa > Actiniaria > Stichodactylidae > Stichodactyla > Stichodactyla mertensii. Next base: position 14,506 of record JAAAQI020122064.1, read on the forward strand.
GCTGTAGGTGAGGTTTTACACAGTCAGCTTGAAACTTCTCCAAAACTATCCCAAGTGTGATATTAGACTGATATTACACAGAAAAAAAAAAAAATATTTGTTTTGTAAAATAAAGAGAAGCAAGCCGTGTGATATTGGTCTCATGTAAACTCAGCAGCTAGCCAATCAGAACATGGGTTAGAAATTTGTTATTTTACAAACAATAATATCACAATTATGGTTGGCTAGATTGCCTAACATATTTTCATTGGATGTTTCTTAGAGACTGAAATACAAGACTTAGCACAATCAAATATGTGAGATAACTTCTTTTATTATATATATAACTAGAATTCTATATCATAAAGCCTTCAAATAAAATTCTATATGCTTTATATTTCACATGTGAAAAAGGCAATACGTCCAATCAGCATCATGTACAGCACTTTTCACATGTGAAAAATATAACCAATCAGAATCAAGGATTGAAATCTTCAGCCAATCAGAGAACAAAAAAGGACAGTTGAATGGCTTCCCTAATCAGCTTGATGGCAATAACCTTTGCTGATTATGTAATATAAATTATGTAATATAAATAAAAACACGTTTGTTTGGAAAATTTTCAAATCATGGTGAGCCACTTTGTGTCACTAGAATCTTCAATTGACAAGTTTATCGGGAAAAAAAGACAAACAAAAATACTTTAAGTAAAACAACGAGAGACCTGGCTTTGCTGCAAGAGTTTTTGAAGATAAAACAAGAAGAGAAAGACCAGAGAAAGATGTTGAAACCGCCGAACTGAATGAGCTGTGTAGCTACCTTTCTCATCGAAGTAAGGAAAAAAGATGGAGAAGATTACAGGCCAACTACTTTGAGATTGTTTATAATTATCAAGCTTCGACTGGTATCTAAGAAACAAAGGAAGGTCATGGAGTTAGAAAATTTCCACAGTGGACCATTCAATATTGCCATAAATACGGTAAACCAAAGTCCCGACTTCTCGTCCTTTCATAACCAAGCAACAGAGCGTCGCCGTTATATCATAGAGTTGGATAGCGATTAAAACTGTTGAATTAAGGACTAACAGACTTTGTTT
>JAAAQI020122075.1:0-15580 GCA_011800005.2 Stichodactyla mertensii
CTTCGTTGGCACATTCAGATTTCTTTTTAAAAACAAACACTAGGTCTCAATCCCGATACTGATAAGTATGACTAGTTAGTATGTAAGATAGCTGAAATATAACGAAAGCCTTGGCTACTTGAAGCGAGTAGCTAGTACAAGAAAATTCGAAAAGAATCTTCATCTTTCATAGGCCTCTTACCTGCTTTTTGAACATCAACGCAGACATAATCTTCCTTATCCAACGCTTTCAACTCATAAAAATCAAAATAATAACTTCGCCGGGTTTGCCGCCATTTTAAATACACATACAAGCAGGCTGCACACAGTTAACCTGCTCTGTTATGGATGGTTGAGTGAGTCCAGTATTTGCCAAAGTCTCGATTTCAGTACGTAACATAGTGTACCGAGCTATGTACTAATCTGATACAATGGACTTCGGGATGATTAAACAATAAAGCCAAGAAGAGTTGCTGATTAAACAATATATAATTTACATGGTAACACCACGAAGAAACTTCTTCGGTAATGAATTAGCAGGCCTCACTAAACCATATCTTGGGAAAGCCTATTCCTGTCCACCCCGGCTTCCCCACATGGCTCAAATCAATGGCATTAATCTACAGCAACAATATCATAAAATTCTATTTCAAATATTCATGTTTTGTGTTCATGCGTGAAGTTCGTTGACTGTCCTATGAAAGATCAAAATTCTTTTCGAATTCTCTTGTACTAGCTACTCGCTTCAAGTAGCCAAGGCTTTCGTTATATTTCAGCTATCTTACATACTATTAATAAGCTTAAGTTTAGCAGATTTGAGGCTTTCGCGTGACATATTTATAATTAAAATAGAAACTTTACGGATTTCACGCGTGAGAACGATAGAAGAATTTGTCGTTTCGGCTGCACTGTGGTAGCCTTCATCAGAATGATGAAAATTGACGCTCATACATATACTTGCACGTTTCCTAATTTTTCATCATTCTGATGAAGACTACCACAGTGTAGCCGTTCTCACGCAGTGAAGGGGATTAGAGACGGTCTATGCATTTTAAACGAATTGGGAGCATTTCCGTTGTTTCCTCTGTTTCCGTTGTTTCCTCGATTTCGAGCTGCCGAGTAATTCAAACCTTTGAGTGAACTCATGTTATGAATGTTATGCTGCACCGAAATTAATTTGAGTAAGAGTGTACATTGTGCAATTATACATTTGAAAAAAATGTGGGTTTGTGCGCATGTTTTGTTTATAAAAAGAAAGAAACAAGCCAACAAGCCAACAAGCCAACAAAAACAAATGAGAGAAAGAAGCAGAATAAGAAAGAAAAGAAAGAAAGAAAAAGAAAGAGAGAAGTGAGAAAGCTATAAGCTTGAGAAGGAACGCATACGCATGAGTGCAAGCGGCTGCGTGACGGTATGACGGCATACAAATACGTCATATGATATGAGTATAAGTATTTATTTGGTCGCTGCATAATTAATTCATGTTCTCCACGGATTAAAATAGAACTCGTTCATAAAAGTGCTGTAGTAATGGAGATACAATTCTGTTGACTTCCTGAACTATTGTTTTGGTATTTCTGGTCTAAAAACTACTTTAAACAGAACAGGTAATGGCGTAGTTGTTGTACTTGTTTGGTCTCCGTGTTCGAACAGAGAACTTGAAGACGCTGGTTTACCAGGGCAAAGCTCAACAGTTCGATGTATCTAGCTTTGTGTTCATTCTTTCTTTGTTGAGAATTCATAGTATACATAAAGCCTAACGAGTGATTTGTTTAACAGATGAAAGGCTTAACAAGCGGCCATCAGTCGTTGAAATGGTCCTTTTGGATCTCGCGAGCGTTGCTTTGTTCGAGCGTCGTCTTCTCGAATTTCCCGAACAGTGTCTCTTCGTCGGACAACACCACCACCACTACCACAGCTCCTCCTTACACGACTCAGTCATCAAATAGAACCGTCTTCAGCTGTAAATGGGAGGACTTGAAGTTCCCTATAACTTATGGACCGGCAATTGCTTGTGCGCTTTCGGTTATCGTTGGTGGATTTGAACTTTTTGTTGGTAAGTTAAGCTAGTTTAATCTAAAATATTTCATTTCAAAGAATTTCGCTGATAACGAAGTATAACATTAATGTTTTTGGCTGATGATTTCGAACTTCGTTTTCAAGGCATTGTTTATTAGCAAGAGTATAGTAGCGTAAAATGTGAATTGAAGATATCGCTTTGGCATTTATTCGATTTGATCCTTTCTAATTCTTTTGTATCCTTGTGTTAACTAAAATTACGTCTTCATTTCTTTTGGTTATCGTATGTAAACTTCCCGGGGATTTTTTTTATCCTTGAAATATCCCAATTCCTTGTTTATGGTAGCTGTTGTTTGGATAATCGGCTTGATTAAGGAGCAGATCAAAACAACACAGTTTGTAGTACAAGGAAGACCCATATTTTTTTCTGGTTATAAACTGTATTAAATATGACGAGATGTGGTTCATTCACACAAAAACCATAGCTGTTTCGTTGTCAACACAATGATGTCGTCAATTAGGTGAAGTGCGTATAAAAGTGTACTGAAGCGTTCAGGGGGTGGAGCCTAACAGAGTATGTTAAGTCATACCATCCAGATGACAGTTGCCAGCCTAGAGCTTCCTGTTTTTGGTCCAGGGATTCAGAGGATTATATTGATCTTAAACACTTCTTAATGGGATTTATTTGGTATTTGGTAGATGGGTATACCCTGTTTGGGTTGTTTGTTTATAGTATCAGTATATGTTACGGAATGCATATATTAGAATTACTGTGTTTGATCATGCCCAAAGTATCTCATATCAAGAAAAAACTTAGAAATGATTTTTTTCCAGTAATAGGCTGCTACAGTTCAGCTTCAGCTTTATGTATTTGTTTTCAGCCCACTCTACCTGTACTTTCAAATCTAGCTTTTCAAGGGGACAGGGGGGGGGGGAGTTGCACCACATATATTAACTCCCAATTAACTGGAGCATAGTTGGAGTTTATTTTATTGTATTATTTGGTGTTTAGCAATAATGTGCATTTATTATACATATATACAAAGAACACGTGTGATATGGAAAAAGACAAGCCCTGATATAAAGCTGTATCAGGCTAGTAACATTAAAATGTTTTTCTGACAGCCTCTTATCCATTCAATCAATTCTAGTTTTGTCAACTTGATGAGCACGCGCATGGCTCTTGAAACCATAAACAATTGATTCAAGATGAAAACAATTTCTGATTTTCAAATGAAATGCCAATAAAATTGGTAAATTCTTTGTATAAATGTATTAAATAAACTCTTTATTAGTCGTCTAAGTGGCTTACATGGCAGTGCATTTTTACTCATCACTCGTATTTTCACACACTGAAGCTCCTTGGAATCAGATTCTTTGTGGGTCATACCAGAATGATTGAACATTACTAATAAAGAAAGAACTAACTGAACTAACATGGTATAAATTGGAAAAAGTTAAGCCCTAAAAGTAAAAGGGGCTATATTCTCTGATTCAAGCAAGCTAAAGTGCCAGACTAAAAGGAATATGACAATATACTCAAGTCAGGGACTGTTCATAATTTATGGGTTTGGGAAGCTACATTGTATGGGGATTTTGAGGGGGCCATCAACTTTTATCCAAAACATTTAGGGGGCCATTGAAAATATTCTTTCAATTTATATTTTATACCAAATAAAAATATGCATGTTGGGGGGTGGGGGGGAGGGGGGCATCCAAAAAAATCAGGTTTGTTCTAGGAGGCCATTAAGAAAGTGTTCTCTCAAAATTTGAAATCCCCATAGCCCCCCCTCCCCCAACCCATAAATTATAAATGGTTCCTTACGTGACACTATTACCAAAAAATGACAAAATGTTTCTTTTTTTCCATCAGGTTTCAAGTATTTGCGAACAAGTCTCTTTCTTATTGGTTTCTCGGGAGGAGCTATACTAACATATTTCATATGTATGGAAAAAAGTGCTCTCGAAATACAATATATCTTATTAATCACAGTGGCCATCGCCATCTTTGTTGGGATTCTTTGCACAACTGTTGTCTTTTGTGGACTTTTCTCGGCTGGAATTGCAGCAGGTTTCTGCATAAGTATGGCATTTCTCCTAGGGTTTTCCACCTTATATGAGGATTATAATACTATATCGATACCCATTGGTGTGATAATAACTACTTCAGTCATCCTTGCTGGCATATCAGTGTGGTGGAAGAGATTTCTCATTATCACTACGAGTGTTTTTGGTGCTGCAATGATAATGGGAGGTATAGACTACTTTATTGAAGAGATATGGCTTCTACAATACTCTACCAAGAAAATCTTCTTGGTGTCTTTGTATGGAGAGTTGTGTATGGTTTCATGGATTATACTTGGGTCATGGCCGCTCTTGACAATAATTGGACTTCTGGTACAGTTCCTGAAGACTGCAAAGAAACCTCGCGTGCCAAAAAAGGGTGAGACTAGGCTACGTGCTAATAATCACCACAGATTTGAAGATAGTAATCTAGTAGTGTAATTCTTGGTTTCATTCTTATCTGTGAAGTAGACCCATTTAGGCCTGAAAAATTAAGTTAGTAGGAGAGCTTGCTTGTCATAAATGTTATCCAAGTTCAATCCTTGACTTGGCATCAGTTTGGGGAATTTTATTATCTCCATTTAGCAAGTCCTTGTTGACCTGAAGACTTTAGCTTTAAACTTATAAGTTTGTATGAGCGTGAATGTATGATTCCTGAAGCAAAAAAAAAAAAAAAAGCAGAAAGAAAGAAAGGAAGGAAAAGAAAAAAATATAGACCAGAGAAATTAAAGTAAGACAATAAAGATGAAAAAAAAAGAAAGCAAAAAGAGAGGAGAAGAAGAAAGGCCATAATGTTTAGGCCTGATCAATCCCATTACGTGGTATATCAACTTCAAGATCAGCTGAATGGGTCTATTCCTTTTGCTTAAGCTTGTACTTCATTGTTCTGATAAATCTTGATATCTTAATCTCTCTTTCTGTTATACTTTGCTATCAAAATTTCATTGGCATGAGATATGTAGTGTTCTTTTGATTATAACTGTATTCATTCACTTTTCTTGTTTTTACAATAAAATAGTGCAATTCATGTGAATTATATGAGCAGTAAAAAATATTTAAGGTTTCAGTTAGTGTTAAGTTTCATCATAATGAACAAGGGTGTGGCTAAGTAGCTATAAGATGATGAAAAGCACACATAACATAAGTCTTAACCTGCCCTGCGCTTTGGTCATTCAACCCTCCTGGCCACACCCATGTCAAAAGGGATTGGAAGAAATAATTTCATCAATTTACTAACCCTAGATTGATTATCAGTAGCATTCAAACACCTTGCTGTATCAGATAGGAAGTAATTTTGACCTGGATTCATTCCTAACTGCTGAGTCATCATCACAAATGACATAGATAATAAGCAAAGCATGTTGATGTTCAAAATCCAGCCTGAAATACCCACAAGTGCTATGTTCTCATACCATATAACAAGCATAGGCTGTGGTATTGTTTTGTTTTTGTTATTAGTATTTATCTAAGGATATTTAATGCCCCCTTGATAGAATTAGAAAACAAATAATAAAATTATTTTTTATAAAATATTATAGCATTGTTGAAGTGCTGGTATAATTTGGTTACATGTTTTGATGAGGTGCTTTTAGTTTTCCAAGATGGTTTCCTGTTTTTCGCTGTTGGTGAAAAAAGTAATTAACCATCATGGCTCTGGATGAAAAAATGCAGTACCTGTAATTGCAAGCTGAAAATTGCAATTGTTGTGGTTCATAAATATTATAGATTTAAACATAGAAGAGGTGTATTTCTACAGTCATCCGATAATCCTAGGTTAAAACTTTGCACAATTTACTGTATGATGCTGGTTCCTTTAATTTTTTACTTCTAAAACATACTGCATTCATTGTCTTTTATAGTCATGAAAGAAAAGCATCAGTACAGGTAACTGTTTTCTAAATTTGCTTAAAGTGTAAAGCCAACCAGAGAAAGTTCTGTTGTTCCCTTGGTTACTCACATTTAACTCAAACACTGGCTGTGTTTCAATGGATACAATGTGACACCAGTTTGGAATGTTGGGTAGATTAGTATTTTTGCATGTCTAATCATAGCATTTTTAATTAGAGAATTCTTAAAACCGAATTATATCAGCAAATTTTAGTATTGTTTTTTTATTTTATTGTCTTTTTATGTAAAATAATCCAAATATTATTTATACTTTCCTAATTTTTGTGTTGCATAATAAAACATGCTGCAATGGTAGTGCATTATAGTGCTTAATCCACATCTACTTGTCTCTAGATCTGTTCTGTAAGAATTTGACATTTAGAAATTTGAGTGTGTCTGACTTTAATATTGAATAACTCAAAATATTTTTCTTCTTGGAGAATATATATAACTCAAAATATTTTTCTTCTCGGAGAATCTTTAAAAATGATGAGCTACTTGAGAGCTTGAGATATCTGTGTATCAAACTGTATATTAAACCTATTTTTTCACTTTAGTTTTACGTGAATGAAAAAGAGTCTACTAACTGATTTAACTAACTAATGATTTGCAGTTTGACAAATATAACCATCAATTCAATGGTATATTGCATGTAAAAATTCAATCAGGAATTATTATAGTTATGATTTTTGCTGTTGAAGAAATGTGTTAGTTTTGTAAGAAAATTATTCCTTAATACTATCTGATTTGAAAGCATATGCTTATGAAAATGAATACTAAATTAGTTCAAATATTTTCATGTGAATCTTAAGTGTTTTCCACTGTCCACAATTGCAAGTGTGATAAATTCTTTTACAGTCATCATAATTCATGTTGACTTGGGTTCAGTGGTTCAAAATATATAGAATTATTATTAATTATAGCCAACAAAGGTATGGAATTCCACTGAATCCCTTTCAAAATTTAAATTTTTTACAGTTCCTAATATTTTCAATTATTTTTATGTGTAAATAAAATGTAAATTTATTATAACGTATTGTAAAAAGTAAGCAATCTGTAGATACTAACAATTACAAAAAAAGAAAAATTGTAGAAACTGAGTATTTTCTCATTTGTGGTCTGAATAATGTATCTGAATAATGTATCTGCTAGTCAATAAGAGACTGCCACAGTTTGTAAAATAATGGTTAATTGTTAATGGTTAATAATTGTAGGAGATAGTCATTTATGGTCTTTATGAATTCAGTAAATAAAAATGGAGAACTCTGTAAGATTTTACTAATGAATAGTTAGAATAAACTCAGTCATCTTTTCATTATGAACAATTAATAACAAAAATTATTGCAAACAAAATAATTTTTATTTTGTTTGCAATAAAAATTGTTAATAATAAAGAGAATGATTTCCTTCCTATACTCTTTCTCTCTCCCTCTTTCAACTCTTCTATTTCACTTTCACAACTCAGTCATATTCCTGTCCATGTTTACTGCTACATTAACCACAATTATCAAAATGTTATCTGGGCTGTGTAGTATTGTTTGATTGTTTGGCATGTACTGTATCTGAAAGGTTGTTGTTAGTGGATAAAGATGCTGTTAGTTGATAGGCTATCTTTTCCTTCATGTGATTTGGAATCTGAAAGGCACTGATGCAAATGATGTGAAGTTGTAATCCCATGCAACTACATTAGCAGGCTTTCAAAATCCACCATACACTATAATGACTGCACATGACATTTTTGGTGAAAGCTGGTACTTCCCAGGGACCAAAAACCATGTGAGATTTAGAAAATGAAAGATAGAGGGATGACGCAATTACCCAGGTTTCACTAAAAATATCTCTGTTTGAAACTGTACATATATTGTGGTTTGAAAGCATTTTATGTTGGATATGGGGCCTTTTTAAAGAACCACAGCTGTCGTAAGCCATATACAGATGTTCTCAGTTTTTTCTTTGTAAATTGCCATTGAAATATAATGAATTTAACTAAAATTAACAATGAGATTGAAACTTGAAAGAATAACTTACCAATCTTCTAATTCATTGAACAAGGTATTTCCTTTAAAAATACAATTTGTACTGATTGATTTATCTCATTACTGCACAGACATTAATGACAAGCGCTATACCATGGGTTCCCCATTTTACTCGGCACCTGATCTTGATGCAGAGGATATAGAAATGGCAGAGCTTATTCCACAAAATGCCACATCCAATGAAAATGGCCCTCCCAGCTCACAGGCGCACTTGATAACAGAAGTATGATCTTAAACATGTTAAAAATATATGCCTAAAATTTGGTTAAAATAAAAAATCTAAAACATTTTTAAAAAATTCAAAATAACTATTTTAAAATTTTCAGTTTTTTCAATTCAATTTATTATTATCATCAATGAAATAAGTATTTATAAACCAAAACTGAAAAATTCTCACGCAATACTAAACTTTTTAAAGAATATTTACAATATATACATAAAGTGTTTCAACCCAAATTTATTTATTGGTAAAAATCTATATTTTTCTTTAAATATTCAAGATGAAAAGTTTTGAGAAGAAAACTTGACTTGTAAAAAGGTTCCCATGATTATTATCATGCTAAAAAAATTCCTTCAAGATCAGTTTAAGAGAAAATTATAAAATGAAACAAGTTTCATTACTTATATACTTCAAATGGGAGTTTACCAACCTTACTGCAATTCTCATTATTCTGCCAACTCGGATATTTCAACGGCTTATTGTGAAATTGGTTTTTCACTGCCGTCAATCAAAAATAATCAGTTGGTGGCTTTTATATTTTTGACTGGAAGCAGTGAAAAACCAAATTCTAATGGGAAGCTTGCAATTACAGAGTTGCAGAATATTTAGAATTGCAGTAAACCCCCATGGAAAAAGTTGTACAACAATTTGGGACAGCCATACGAATATTTCCGAGCCAGAATAGACCTCTTTACTCTGGGCATAATGTTTTCCCATTTCAGATCCTCATGTCATCCTCTTGGGAATAAGATTCTTTGTTTGAGGTTCATACATATTAATGTTCTTTTCAAGCATTTCCAAGAAACAAAGAAAGAAAACCTGAGGGAATGATGTGATTACACTACATTAGTTACGCTCAAAGTAAAGAGGTCTATTCTTAAAGCCTAATGCAGTTTTAAACATGTTAAATCATTTTGAATCTTAAAACATTTAAGAAACCTTAAGAATATGCTAATTGTATTTAAAATGATTTTGTAACACTCATCTGGTGGAATTATGACAATTGATTTGTTGTCTTATCAGTATTCATAATTAGCAGATTTGATGTGTGCAGTATGAATCATTCAATTACTGCCATTCTCAATATTCTGTGCACTCAGTAGTTGCCAGCTGCCTGTTGGAATTTGGTTTTTCACTGCCGCCAGACAACAATATAAAAGCTACAGATTGATTATTTTTGATCGACAGCAGTGAAAAACCAATTTCACCACAAGCCATTGAACATCTGAGTTCGCAGAATAATGAGAATAATTGCAGTAATTGGCTTTCACAGTCAATTAAGAGGTTTTTATGGCACAAACAATAAAATTGTTTTACATGAGAAAGAATTCAATCCCATAGGGGAAAGAGATTCTATTGTTATGCCATGCAACATGGCTGCCATTACGTGGTGACTCGTGCAAAACCACTACATAACAAGAATTTTAATTGGCAGCCATGCATGGATTTTCTTGCTGTTTGATTGGTTCAGAGTGGAAACCATTTGATTGTCACCATACTAATATTAATGTATGTTTTCTACTTGACTGTACAAGATCTGCTAGTTCTGTAGTGATGGATTTCAAAATTAATAATCTGGCAGTGGGATGTGAATTGAAATTATTTCCATCTCATAATAGGCCTCTTTGGGCAAAGTAGAGAGGTCTATTAGAAGTGAAAGTTAACATGGATCCATTTCATGTCTTAGAGTATATAATTACATATTACTTTGAACAATTGAAATTAAAAATATACAAATACCTTAGGGCAGTTATCATTAAATAGCATGGGGGACAGGGGGTGCAGTTTAATGTTATGATTATTTTTTTGTCCCCTTCCAGTGTAATTGCAAGAAATAATCAGGCCTTACTGGCCTCGATGGATACCTAAAAATGTGAGACACCCTTGACGCTATTGAAATACAATAGAAATGACCCAACTCTTATTTGCACCCCCATTAATTAATGATAATGCCCTTATCCTGCTTGAACAGATGTTCCAATTTGTTCATTTTCTTTTTGAAAGCCAGTTTCAATTGATATTTTGTCAAATAAGGAATGAAAAGAAATCTGCTTTTAAGTAATCAATAACTAAATAATATAACTCATAAATTATTTATATACAATCATTGGCTGGTCAATTTGTAAATATGTCACATTAGATTTGTCTCATCCATCAAAGATATGTAGTTCCTATATAGGTAATACCCATCACCCCTGTCATCACAGAAATGGATTGCTTTGAATTTCTAAAGGGAGTGGAGAAGGAGCCAGGTCTAAGGCTCTTATTGTATTGGGGGAGGGGTATGGGTTTCAGTAAACAAAACAAGTTTGGGCTCCCTGTGGAATATATGGGTACTCTAAGGAGGCACTCTTGACCCCAGACCTCTGTCATTCTTGATGAAGTGCCAGAGACTCTGGGGAACCCTACATTTTTAAGAGCTGTGATTGGTTAGAATATCTTGCCAAATAATTTGTGTTAAAAAACCGCACTAGCAATAACAAGAGCCTTGGAATAAAGGATATCAATTACCTTGAGAGTCTACAAAATGGTAGTGTAGCTGTAAAGCAATAAAAACAGCTTTTTCAGGCTTTTTGAACCTGATGGTGGTGTCAGTGACACCGAAACATTGTTCATTCTTTACGTTACTTTTTCTTATTAAAAATGTTTTTCAGGAGTAAAATAAAAAACCATTGATTTAGGGAGTGCGCGTTCTAAGGATAATTCAAATTCAAGCATGTGCATTACATACCAGGTAGCCAGAACTGTGGCTACCGCACGTTATATAGCTTCAATATAGCTCACACCGACAGATATTCTGGGAATTAACATAAATAATACTGCAATTCATTCATTTTCACTGCACAGTAAAGATCTTGACACACAATGAGATATTGCTTGCAACAGGGAAATTGGACAGTATATCCACCCATGCAACTGTTGCATACAAGATTGCAGAAGTAGAAACTTGTTCTATATTGCTTGCAATAGGGAAGGCTTTTTGAGTGTTTTTCCAACATCCCAAGTGTCGATAAAAAAGCATAGAACATGTTTTTATGCTCCTATGTCACAATTGGTTTTTAGCCAATAAAAGTGCATGCTACATCACTTATTTTATAATTCCCATATAAATCTAAAACTAACTGAAAGAAAAAAAAGCTAACACATCAGTTTTAAGTTTATTACTTGTTAAATTGAACTAGTCAAGCCCGTGTGTAGCTTACTTACATTCACACTACCAAAATTCTATCATAAAAGGTAAGGTATGTGCCTCATGAACTGGACCAGTTTAGGTTAAACACCAGAGATGAATGGATTAAATTTGGGGAAGTCTGAAACGAGTTAATCAACCATTAATTCCTACCTGGACTATGAGCAGATATGCTTATACAATATATACAACATTTTTTCTTGAATCAAATGATTACATAAAGAGTATTTTACAATTATTGCCAAAATAAGTGGTCACTGCACATTTGGGTTCTGGATTACAATCAGAAAGTATTCTTTATCTGAAAACGAAAAAAAGATGACCACATCAGTTGCACATGCACATTACATTAAAATACTTACTGTGGTTCTACTCTGTGGTTATTTTAGTTCATTGACCAATCAGAGTAGTTTGCTTTCTACAGAGGTGACAAAAAACATTTGCTGTAGTGACATCAAATCAAAACTTCAAAGCTCCTCCCACCTTTATACCCAGTTATACGAGTTTTCCCAAAGGTCACTGCCAATATATATGAAAAACACTATAAATATGGAGTCGTACTCTTAGAACATGTGTGGAATCAAGTCTTAAACTCACTAAATTGCCTTAAATCTAAAGAATTTGGAAAAATATTAGCATATGGGATACCATAGTTTTGTAGATGATAGGAGCTTAGTACCTTGATGCCACAGCAGAAGATATCACAACAGATCACAGGCAGATGCAATAGTGAGCAATAGAATACAAACTCAAATTCTATTGTTTTCAATTTGTAACCTGATTGGTTAATGAACTCAATTAACCACAGCCACAGCAATACTTTATTTAGTTATGGACTAACAAAGAATTCACTTTTCCATGAACAACACAAAGAAACACAAGGTATGTTGCTTTTGTTCTCATGGTTCTGCATGAATGATATCTGCTATTTGTGACTAAATAAAGGCAGTTACATAAAACTTTTTTTTATTTGTTTCACATGCAATCTTTAAATCTAAAAAGGATATTTGCAAAAATGGGCAATTGCATCCCTCCTCTCTCCAGTTGAGGATACATTTTACTTCTTGTCTTCAGTGTAGTGAAGCAAAACTGGAGACAATAAAGTTGCTTACAAGTGCAACAGCAAACAGTTCATAGGACTTACCTGGTGCTACCATGATTTCATGTTTTTTAGAGCGAATCCTCAAGAATGTAAGGTCATTCTAAAATAAAAATAAAATAAAAAGTCAAATTGATACACTATTCTTTGTTAGGGTTTGGAACTTCACAACATACTACAGAATTTCTCAAGAAAGCTTGCAAACTAAGTACCAGATCAAAATTGATGTGAAGATAATTGTAACAAAATTGTATTTTTTCATAGGAGTCGGAAACGCCGTGGAAACTGGAGGTACTGACTTATGGCAAAGACTTATCAAGTGTGCCTTAACACTGAATAAAAAACTCCACTGTTTTCACAAATCACCACAAGTGTATTACTGTTATAATACTGCTATAAATTTGTTGTATCATTTCCCAGTAACATGAAATCGACTCTGGTTAACAATTAGACCCAGAGCCTGAATGGATTACAAGCCTACTAGGCAAAGCAGACTATCACAAATCCTGCATTCTGATTGGCTATGCTACTACAGATCTATTAGTGGTAGCCCACTAGCATTCAAAAACAAATAAAACAAATACATTTGGCTCACATTTTACAGGATTTTGGCAAAATTTTTGATATTTCGTTTATTTTGTATCATTGTCTGACTAGTTAGTTTAAACTAATATGCAAATAGACATAAATTACATCACAAACATAATCGTCTTGAACTGAGAACTCCAGAGTTTCATGAATTTTGAGAGGAAAATGTTGCTTTTTTTCTGACTATTAAGAATAGAACCTTGACAAACAAATTCTAAAATTTAAGGGAAAAATCACATCACAGGTGTAGTATCACAATATCCAGGAGTGACCAGGACACTTTCTGTTGTATGACAACTACTATAGGTTTAAATCTTGTGCGAGCAGTTCCCAATGACTAAAGTTGTTGTTTTGGGGGGTCTTAAATAAAGATAATAATAATAATAATAACTTTATTTCTGTGTCGATAAATATAGCGGTAAGCCACTAAGTAAGGACACCTATCTACTAAAAAACTTAAATAGAAAATAAAAAGCAGTTAATTATATAAATTATTAGAATTAATTTGTTAATAAAATATGTAAAACCTATAAAACTCTAAAATACTATCTATCTATATCTCTCTCTATATATATACACACACATACACCTGACTGGAAGAATGCCGCCTAACCAGGTGTACATGTAAGTCTATAATTATGAAATATAAACTAATCTAAGAATTACATAGGACGCAATTATTGCATTCATTCATGGAAATATGCTTGGTAAGATCTTGTTTTCTAATTAATTTCTTAAAGGCTTCTAAGGTTTGCTGTTCCCGTATTCTTCTATCTAACTTGGACCAGAGTACTGGTCCAAGATATCTCACTGAGTGTTTCCCAAAACCCGTGGTATTAACTCTAGGAATTATAAATTCCTTAGTCCTTAAATTATAATTAGTGTTATTGTTAGAAAATAATCGAAGTATATAATCTGGACACAAGCTCCTTTTAACCTTAAACATTAATATTGCTATGTCTTGCAGTCTCCTATTCTGCAAAGTAGGTAATTTAGCCCATTCTAGGAGTTTCTCATAAGGTGAATTACTATCACAATAAATAGCCCTAAGACCCCTCTCCTGTACCCTCTCAAGTTTTCTAGAATCACTAGCTTTACAAAAGTTCCATACTATGCTACAATATGTTAAGTACGGGAGAATAGCAGCTTTATAGAGGTGCAACTTGGCAATAGTAGGTATCAAATTCCTTAACCTTCTAATGACTCCTACCCGCTGACTGGCTTTCTTACATATGGTACTTATATGATCAGAAAAATTTAGTGCTCTATCAATATCAACACCTAGTAATGTAATATTATGATAGGACTCGATCTTTAACCCATTAATTTCTATTTCTATCTCATTCTCATCCTTATTTCTACTCATTAACATAGTCCCATATTTCTTAAAGTTCCCCTTAAGAAAATTCGAATCATACCAATTGGTTGCTTTAAGAGCGTGATCCCGCAAATTAGTTTGAATAGTGTTAACACTCTTATCGATTACATAAAATTGATGATCATCTGCACACATACAGATATTTGAATCCATGATGTAAGTCAAGTCATTCTGAAACAAGTCCCATAATAAAGGACCAAACGAGGAACCTTGAGGACATCCTTTCTTTATTTCCTTCCAGGAGCTAACAGCATTCCCCAATCTCACTCTGTTGTAACGATCTGTGAAGTACGAACCCATCAAATTGAGGCTATCACTTTCAAAACCATACGTTTTCAGTTTAGCAAGTAATAGAGGGTGATGCAAACAGTCAAAGGCTTTACTCATATCGGTAGTCAAAAGACCAACCAACACTATCCCCATTATCTAGGGCGCTCCGCCATTCTTCAGTTAACATTAAAAGGGCCATTTCACAGCTATGTCTTTTTCTGTATGCTGTAAGATACTCGCTCATGCGATCGTTAAAAACTGCTGTAATCTGATTAGCTAATAGTTTCTCAAAGATTTTATTGACCATGATCTGTACACTGACAGGACGATAGTTTTCTTTATCTAAACGGTCGTCCTTTTTATGAACGGGTATCCATTCACTTTTTTCCCACTCTCTTGGCCAATAGCTGTTCAAAATGCAACGATTATAGAGCTTACATAATGGCACAGCAAGCTCAGCAGAACTCATCTTAAAGACTTTTAGTGGAATTGTGTCCCATCCTGAAGCCTTAGTAATTACAGTGTCCCCTAAGATCTTCGCAACGGCTGAGACTTTTATTTCTTTGAAACGGAAAGACTTTTGACCATGGTTGGAATTGTTATGCTTTGCTATTACTTGTATGCTTTCATGTTGGTATATGTTTTGGAGGTTCTTTATTCGTTGATCTGAACTTGATTACACTGTATACAATATTGACTTGAACTGATACGAACTGAATAGCAAATCTAAAATAAATCCTTTTGAATTAAAATGTACCGACCTTATATACTTGTTGATCTGTGTTCTAGAATCTTCTGAACTGTAGCTATTTTTAGAAACTTACATCATGTCTATTTTGAGCGAGATTCT
>JAAAQI020122086.1:0-13009 GCA_011800005.2 Stichodactyla mertensii
ATTTATATTATTGTGATCATCCTGAAGGACCCACCGTGGGTAAATAAAGTTATCTTATCTTATCTTATCTTATCTTAACGCTTGAGAAGATACGTTAATATGGATGAGGTTCAAACAATGAATCGTATTCTCAAGGGAATGACACGTGGTCTGAAATGGGAAAACATTATGCGAGCCCAACCGAGGAGGTAGAAACTTAAAAATTGGGATGCGCAAAGCCATCGACACCTTACCTCATGGGCATGCAATGCAAAGATTTCTCTCTGTTTTTTTTCCTGGCAAGTGTGCATACGTAGATATCAAGATTCTGCTTGTGTATGACGTTGCGCGCAACAGATTTCGTCTTGCGAAAACTCCCATCAGCCAATCACATACGAGATTCGCCATGACGCAATCGCTCCTAAGAGAACACTGAGAACAAAGAATGTTTTAATGTTGAATGTCGAGGTAAGAGCCTCGGATAGACTAATATTTGAAATATTTTTAAATTCAAAGGTTTGGTTCCAGAACAGAAGAGCAAGAATGAGACGAGAAGACAAAACAAAGTCTGCCCCTGGAAGACGAAAGAAAAGCGAAACAGAAAAATCTAACAGGGCTTTTTTCTTCTCACACTTGAATCAAACAAAGAAAAACAGCAACACTAAAAATACAAACAATAATCTTACCTCGAACTCCACACGAACTGATACTTCTCGGAGTAAATCTTTCACTATTGATAGCATTCTCTCCCGTAAAGACCCTCCAAAAGAAAGGCTTTCAACCGTAGATATACTTTCTAATTTAGTAAATGAAATTCCTGTTGACGAAAGCGAGGATGAAAGTTGCAAGGAACTTGAACCAACTTGTTCATCTAGATCGAGGACAACTTCAACAGCTTTGATCTCACAGGGCAGTGTTTTCATACCGCGGGCGCCAATTTCCTCGACTGCTCAGAGCAATACTAACTCGGAAACTTATTGCACAAGTTCGTACAACTCCAGCTCTCGAGTGTGCCACGCTAGAGACGATACACCAAGCTCTGTTATTTCTACTCGGGTTGTTCTTTCCAGTGAAAAAAGACAAAACTCATTTTCTGCAGTTGAGAGATCTTCTGTTGATAGAACACAGACTAATTTCTGCAACACAGGTGCAGGAGATCCCCCCTCAAGAATTAATTCCCGCCAAAATGAACAATTTGCAGTTACGACTCCGCCTTCATTCATACTTATCACCAATAGATCATCTCAGTGTCCACGCGCGCGCGCTGATTTTACAAAAAGGGCAGGAAATCACTCCGACAGTGAGACTCTGTCAGGAAGGAATTCTGGCGATCCAAAACACCAAGGGAGAACGTTAAGACTCAACGAAAGAGAAAATAACTCGGCAATTCAAGAACCGTCTCAAAATTTAGTACAAGAAAGAGCTTCGGTCATCTGTACACGACAATCGAATTCTATCAGAGAGGGTTTTTTATCAACCGAAAACTCTCGGCGTGTGGTAGAAAACTACCATCCAAAATACTGTAATAGTGAAGTGAATAGTCACTTTTTACGGTCCTCAAGAACCAGGGAACCAGAAATGCGGCAAGCACATGGAATTCGCGATAGAACTGAAGCTTATTCTACCTCGGGTTTTGAATATGGGAATCAGTGCAATGATTTTGAGATATTCCGTAGAACTAGCATTCTTACTCTAAGAAATCGTGCCGAAAAACACGTCAAACAATTCAATGTGTGTTCCTGAGTCATTAATAATGAATATTGAAGCATAAAATGAACATTTTACCACTACATGGAGACACGTCAATTTTTCAATTTCACAATTACAATCTTTTAGATTTATTTATTTTATGTATATCATTCTCTACTGTACGTTAGCAGTTGATTCTTTACTGAGAAATTTGTCATCGAAAAGAAGAAGAATAAAGGAAGAAAACACACAAAGAAAAAAAAGCTTTTACTCAGTAGTTTTTTTTAGTTCATATATCGTACTTTATATGTCATGATGTTCTGCAGCTCAGAATGAGCTAAACCATATTTTCCTTTCCTTGATACTTTTCTTTACTTAAATCTTTTTCTTTCTTTCTTTCCCATTTTAATTTTTTTCCTATTCTTCTTTCTTCTTTTTCTCCCTTTTCTGAACAACGTTTAAATAGTAAACAATAAAATTTATAAATAAAATAATTCTAAATATCAAACCAGAAAGGGACCGTATTCACTATTTATGTCAGAGGGAGGGGAAGGGGACTGGCAAAGATTCAACCAAACAAAATTGACAAAAAAACATGATGACCCCCCTGAAGTGACAGTAATTCCCCCGTTTTATGCATAATTTTCTTGTGGATACCCTCTCAATGTCATAAGTTGTTAATGCTCCCCACCCCGCCTCATTCTTGTCAGCACCCCTCCCCCTGGCATAAATAATGAATGGTCCCAAATATTACTACCACGAATCAGACTAATACTGTGGATACGTCTTTAAATTATCTGGCATTTTTTTGGTTGAATACGAAAATTAATTTGACTCGTGTATCCAGTTTTGCATTTACATATTTTGTGTTTTTTCTAAGGCGAATATTTAATTTCAGTTTTCACCTCACGGTTTTCATTAAACCACTCATGTTAGTTCAGCTAGGAAAACAGGCATTTCTTAATAATCCTGATGATTACAAAAAGCGCTTATTAAAAAATTCCAACCCAACATTTAAAGAACTCGGATTCAATATCATATTTTTTTCACTTAATCCCAGGCTAAAATATACAAAAACCAGAATAGCGAATCTTAATTTTAGAAGTTTCAAATATAATCAGAGAATCGATTCATAGTTTTTCTCATTCATAGTTTTACTCATTACTTTTGCTTTCTGTTTTGGACTTTAGTTGAAGAAAATGAGATTAAAAGTTTTCTTTATAATGAATCAAAACTTCAAAACAATTTGTTTGTTCGTTTAATTGTCGGAATAAACTTCTAAGGAATGGTTTTAATCTTGAATCAAACAAGAAGTAATTTGAATTTTGAGCGGTTTTAATTCTTCAGTCCACTGTAAGCAAAGATGAACCCGAAAATATCAAGTATCGGTGGAATGAAATTTAAAACGCATTTTCTGCAGAACGAAGCAGCGATACTAAAATGTAAACAATTCACTGTCAAAAGACCAAGCCGATCAAATCGCTTTGAATTAAACTCTCTAATTTGTCAACATATAGACAGAGTCTATGGGTCGTGGTTCGTCGTCTTTGCACAGCTGAGAATGGTAACTCGACAATTAACGGCTTATGATGGCAGATACTGCTGCAAAAACCGGATCCATTTTCACTCTTCCTCAAAACAATAGATAAAAATTCTAGCTCTTAAACATTCTTTTTAATCATGAATACGCACAAACCAAAGGAGGGAGGGTTGGAATTATCTAGAATTCTTCAGCAATCAACATTTACTAATATTTTTCCCCCTACAACCGAGACAAAAAGGCTAAAATAATTCGTAATTACCGAAATAACTGTAGCTAAGAATATACTAAATGGTCTAATTGGGTATATTTCGAGTTACCGCGTGAGAAGTATCGATGTTTTCAAAGAAAAGAGAGGCATTATTGTATCTCTTGGCCGGGCTTTCAACCGGCTAAACGGTCTATTGTCATTTACACTTCAAACTGCTTTCATTGAAGGCCTTTTTGATCGTATTTGCGTCCAGTTTTTGCCTTTGACAAAAGGCTAAAATTCTGGTAATCGATTTAACAGCGACTAGTAATTCAATTTATTGAAAAATGACAAAGTTTTTTGGGAAATCCTATGGGAACTCAACATGTGTTGTTCTGAAAGTGGGTTGTTCTCTTTCTTCGCTTAGAGTGACTTCCGAGAGTCCTATAACTGGTCAACTCTCTACTCGTTTTGGCCAATTTGTCTAATTCTGAATTACTAATAGCAGAACAACTTCGTTCAAGTGTCCTGTTATTATTCCAATAGAAAGGAATTCCCACGAGTTGGGGAAAATCGTAGAATGCGAGCATTGTTAAGGCTCTTGATAATAACCGGATGAATTGTAAAATCAATGGAATATTGCCAAATTTCGTTTCATAAACAGTTGGAGTGCATTGTTCGTTTCTTTTCCAGCGCGTGCCTCATTTCAACGAGTTCTCAATGGTCGTCAATTCACATCGCAGCGAGCATTGTATTTGGCGAATTAAATTTCCATTTAGAGCAATCGCACTTATAAGTAATATGTGAATTTGTTCAAGTAACTTCACATTCGATACTTAGCAGGAAGTAAAATGTTACATAACAACAGTTTTCTGTGCAGTTTGACCATTTTTGAACGTGCTAAAGTGGTCATTTTGTCACCTATAAATCGTCAGCATCTTAGATTTTGTTTTGATTCATTTTACTGGGCTTTTTTTTCAGGAGTTTCTCGTTTGTCAGCCGATGATATTTTCCTCGAGTTTTCTTGGGACGAAAATTTCCACAAAGCTCTCGACCGTGCTCCGATCTGAAGATTTTATAGCATGAGTTCTTACTGAAAAACGTAAGCAATGATTTGATACTGAGAAAGCCGCTCAAAGTTAAAAAAAGGAATTTTTTTTCAAGAACCTCTGGTTTTTACTTGAATCCATGAAACTATAAATCATTGTTTTCACTGATGTCCACGACATATTTTATTCACAAACATAATTCAAATGCAAACTTTTTAATCCACTAGTCAATACCTTATAAACACAACAATTCAAGCTTGCTTACTTTGTTACTCTAAGGTTTAATTGTTAATAAACTTTAGTAGCTCTGCTTTGTACATCTGATGCAGCATTCTAATTCTCTAGTTTAAGTTAACAACGTTTTACATTTCTATTATAAACATCAATTATTCTCAATCAAACGGCGACACTATTTCTTTAAATTTGTACATCGTAGCTTGATAAATGAAGATTTTCCATCTATTTATTCTGAATTAATTTATAAATTAAGAAGAAAAAGGATTTTAGTCTAAATCAGACGATGGATTTTAAGTTGAAAAGAAAATTTTGAGAGAGATGTTTTCCGTGTGAAGTCTTCATATTGAGTCAGTTCTTCACAGTCATTTTTCTTTAGTCTTCCATTATCAACAAGAGCTCTCTACAAATTATACCAATAAAATGACATTTGAAGTATTTTATAGAGATATGGCTCCAAATCACGACTTCTTTGCAATTCACATTGAACTTTCAATCTCAAAGTTCCTTCCTACAAAGTTCCTTCTAAATTATTTTTCAATGCTCTGTTATAGACATACGCTAAACTACATGAACGCTATTAGAGAGTTCTTTACATTTTGTTAAGTGTAAACAACATTTCTTTATTTCAAGTTCTAGATGTTTTTGTTTATCGACAGTCCTAAGCATTCTGCTTCGTGCTGTTTTGCCTTCTGTCTCAGGACAGCGATGCTGGAAGATCTACATTTTTCGACATACTGAGTAAACTCGTTGAAATCCTTCGTGTATCTGCTACATAGAATAGGTGAGTCGACATCTTCTATCACGGTGGACTCTTCCTTGATATGCGGCGAAATACTTCGCTCGTTTTTGTTTTTATCGCCGTCTTTTGACTTCGTGTCGGCTTCGTTGCCGTTTTCGTGGTTTGAAAATGCTTCGTCTTCTTCTGTTGGGATTCTTTTGGAGTTTTCAAACTCTTTATCTTCTTCTTTGTCACTTTTATTTTCACTGTCTTTCGTCTTCTCGCGTTTTCGCCATTTTGCCCTTCTGTTTTGGAACCAAACCTAGCAAATTTTCAAACGAAAATCAGTTGAGCTTTCACCAAGAACACAACCCCAATAAAAAAAGAAACGTTTCTATTATGGAAAGTAATAAAGAAATTTTGATTTTACTGTCGCAAATTCTCGTAAACTTGTTCAGTAGTTTTGGAATTTAGTACAGAAGTGTAACACGAAAAGAAAGTTTCTTTAAATTGTAAAAAGAATTAAAGGAGGTAGCAAAAGGTGCCAGTAATGTTGCTTTAGAAAATTTTAAACTTTTTTCTTCGTTCATATTTTTTCTCCTGATTTGCCACAACAACACAGAAATTATTCAACGCTGAGAAATCATGCGAAATGCACTAAAACCGAGTATCAAACAAGCCAATTTAAAAATAATTTTTCAGTACCAGGCGCTTATTACCACTTAAATCTTAAATTTAACAGTATTAGACGTAATTTTGTATCCAATTGTGGCGTTCAAAGGTCCAACATGTTTCTTCCGCAGGGAAACTAGCTGTTTGTGTTTTGTTTGATTTAATATCATTCAGATTCTTATTAGCTACGCTTCAATCCGTTTTCCGTTTTTATATTAGAGCTGTAATTATGTTATGACGAGGCAAAAAGAAACCAGAATCGCTAAACAGGTTGTTTATTCATTGCTGAAATTGATTGTTCATGCCCTGCCTTTTTATAAAATCAATTTGAATCGAACTCATTTTACCATTTTGTAATTATTACAACCATTATCATATCTTATTACAATCCTTGCTTACTTTACCAAACTATCTTTTCCCATATAATCAGTTCTTACCTGTACACGAGCTTCGGTTAAGTCCAGTCGTAAGGCAAGAGCTTCTCTCATAAAAACATCGGGATAATGAGTAGTTTCGAAAGCTCTTTCCAGTTCTTCAAGCTGCCAAGGGCTGAAGTTCGTCCTAACTCTCATACGACGTGGCTTCCTTGGTCTTAAATGGTCTAGAAATCTTTGGCCTGGGAAACAGGAGCGATTACAAACTTGAGAAATGCAATTACACAGAAATTTCTTTGCATGATAAATTCGATGGAATCTGAGGCAACTAAAAATTTCGGCACAAAATTCCACATTGATACTGTTGCGCTGACGTATAGTCTGCTATCAATGCTGAAAAACTACACAAACACAAAAGCACTGCATCTAAATGTTATTTTTAACTTTAGATTCCTGAAAACTATAATTTGCGATTTAGGTCATATATTCTTATTAAGAGATGCTATTTTTCTAGAGTTTTTTTAGGACTTAGAAATGAAATGGATTTTTATTCCATTGTTCTGGCATCGTTAGTGCCAATTTGTTTTTATGTTAAGGTCTGTCCTTAAAATCCGTATTTTTAAAACTTCAGGATTAAAAAGTGAGGACAAAACTGACATAATTGCTGCATGACAAATCAATTACTTTATTTTCTTCATTTTTATTAATAAAATTGAAGTAAAATGAACAATACTAAATTTGTCCCAAAAAAAACTATTTTCTGTCCCAGTTAAAATCGCTTCCCGCGTCAAAAATATCGTCCGGATAACGATATTATATTTATCAAATTAAACATGTCCACACACTCGTATAAACGTAAATTCTTTGATAATCATTCTTTCATTTAGATATTTATTTTGTTTACTGATAAGACGGAAAGAAAAGACAGAGATATGTTCGCGTCTAACGTCTTTGATTATGTGATTGATACGCATTAAAATTGACTGATTACATTATGCTTGACCAATTGATAAAAAGTTAAAAAAAAAAAGAAAAAGAAAAAGAAAAAACAGAAAAAGACACTTCTTCGTTATACATTACCTTGAAATGCAGAAAAACTTGGTGTTGTTTCCAAGTATTGACTGTGAACTGGATGGTGATAGATGTAAGGAACCTCACAGCGTCTAGAATACGTGGGATATGCCGACAAGAAGTTGGGAAGGCAGCATGAGTCGTACGGACGTAGACTGGGGTTTGAAGATATTCCTTGAGGCGCTCTAGGCGTCACCATAGAGAGAAGAGAAGGTTTGTAAAACGTCGGGATAGGAATACTACCTTCCATATCCTTGTATCTTTTTCCTTAGCGTTAACAAAATGACCTCAATGTGCTAAGAGGTGTGTAGTGTAAAATGGCCAAGCAGGGACTGCACCAAAGTCTAAATATCGAGTATTTAAATGTGTGGTAGTTACACTTTTTAATGGCATTGAACAATGCTGTTTGGAGTGCATTCTCTGCTTACTTAACCAGTTAAAACAGCAAATAGCCATTCAATCCATCAAATTTCAATAAGAACAAAGAGTTTGTAAAAAGTCTTGCCATTTTGTGTCCAGCCACGCGATTGGCTGGTGTGAACACAACAATAAACATTACGACACTCAGCCAAGGATCTCAAACAAGCAATAATTGCGCTATATTATTCTGTCAAAACTGCCCAACTGTCTCTTAACGTGGATTTTCCCAGCATCGACGGGTTTAATAGGGGTTGTCATTATACAAACCCTTCCTATTTCCTCACACACGTTGAAATTACTTGTAGCAAATTGTTTGAGTTTCGTGTGTGTGTGTATGTGTTTTTTTTCGTAAATAGATTCGGTTGCTGTTTGAGATATTGGAAATCTAGAAATTTTCACCTGCTTCGAACACATACAGCTGTATAATTCAAGCATTAATAGAATGACATAAACGATACACTCATTATTTGGTTTTTATCTAATAACTAGCCTGCAAATTAAGGACGATATATTCATGCCTCAAAAATGATTTTGGACAGTTTTTCTTTTCCGAGTCCCCAGAAGGCAAAATCGTCTAAAGATTTTAGTCTTATCTGATTCCTCAAGGAATAAAAACACTGATATTTCAACTGTTATGATACATATTTTAGAAATAAAAGTAATCTAAATTCGGCAAAAAGAGTAAAATGATTCGTCTTGTTTTGAGGCGTGTTCGGCTTGAGCGATCTCAGAACTTATTATTATTAAATTCGTCTCGAGGCCAACTGCTTGTGGGAGCTTTCTTCACATTAGATCTATAAGTTTACCATTTTAAGCCAAAACAATCAATCCTATCATCATTACAAAGCCGAAAAAGAGAATTAAAATCAAATTAGTAGACATCGAAAAGTTCTGTCAAAAGTCCTTCATGTAACCGCTAGGACAGTGATACACGAGATTCAAGTAAATGAACAGAAAATGTTTTTCCGTCTCTCTTTACAATCTAAGTACGTTTTCCTTACAAAGAAACGCTGCCAAAGAAAGCGTGAAGCTTACTTAAGAATTAACGAAAACAAAGAAACGACGAAATTTTAATTTGTGGCATATTTACTGTGTTTCTTTGCGGTGTTTTAAAAGACTTACTTCGTAATAAAAGCTCCATTCCCTTTTCTTATTCTACCCAAAAATTCTCGACGAAGTTGTATTTAAATCTTACGTTACTTCAACTTTTGAAGCTATCGTCAAGTCAAATATTTCGGTTTCTGAAACCAGTTGTGTTATATAATCCAAATGTAATCGGTAATCTCTGAGAACTTAAATAAAGCTAATATAGAATTTGTAATAAGATTTTAAAACAGATTCTGACGACAACAAAGCGATACTTTGAATTACACTGGCCATCAACGCGGGCTTTCTTTTGGGACAAACTTTTGACAATTGTCTTCGCGACTTAGACAGCTGAATAATTATACATTTATGCTTCCAATTTTCCTATGTTAACTTGGTGTTAAGACAGTTTTTGTCTTCACCGCTCATCACGTGATTTATTAATGTGCTTTATCACGAATAACTTACTTTCCTTTACCTTTATGGCCTTTCTTTTTGCCCATAAATAAGCCTAATTTATCCATAAAAACAGCAAGATTTCAGTTGTAGGATTTATTACTAAGTTTTCTCATGTGATATGAATATACAGTGTCTGTAATTGATTTTTAGAAAGCGTTTGCTTGATTAAAAGCAAATAACAAATCATCACCCTTCAAACTCGAACTAAATCTCTTAAGGTAATGCACTCAAAAAATTGATTCCGTTTTTCAATTGCACAAAAACTTGCTTACGAACTTTCAATGTCGCTTTTCTTCAGTGCTTAAGCTTTAGAGAGTCTCAACTTTTCTCCCGTATTCTCCTCAGATGATATTAATTCATTTTCCGTGCTCTGCTTTTCATGATTCAATGTTTATATTGTTTTATATTATTTTATATGGAAAATTAGCTTCTATTTTGAGCCGAAAATGAATTTGTCTAAGAATACACCCAGTAGTTTCATTAAAAGCGATGATCAATCAAACACCAGGAAATTTCGTGCGAGCTCTTTTAAACAATTTTACTGCGCATGCCCAGCTTTTGCAAGCTCTAATTACTTTGGTAATCATTATTTTTTATTAAGTTTATTTTAAAGGCGTAAATTTAGGCTCATTAATTTGATATAAAGAAACCACGCTGACCGTATAATCCAACTCTAATCATGAGAATTTCCTTACGAAAAAGTGAAAATTGCCAAAAAAGGTTTTAAAATTGTGTTCTGTAGAGAGGATGAATATCTGATTGATGTTTGAAATATATAAAGAATGTTTTTAAGGCGTTTATCGCTGTACTAGCATTGTCTTAACCAGTCCATCCACCAATGTTCAGCTATTGTCTTAGACTAATGATATTTACTTTGCAATTGTTCCTCAAACAGGTATACAACACAGCCCACATGCAAAGTGTTTTCGTTCATTCATTGTCTACAAAACAAAGATGTTTTTGAATTTGTACTTTCCTGATATCGTTACCAATAGATTTTCATTGAGTTATAACTACGCCCCTGAATACTTAAATAACGCCCAAATAACTTCTTGCGTGCTTATAGCTTAGTTTAAAGTTGCTAAACTTGCTCAAAATTATTAAAATTCGAGATTTTAAACGCCTTTTCAAAGTGTTGCCGTGTTAACGAACAACAGGCGTACATATTTTTTTTTCAAAGACAGAAACTACAGGAATTTATCTCAACAATATTCAAGTTGCGAAGCCGCCAAAGAATGAAAATAATATCGAATAAAGAAACAACAATATGAGTCGAAAAGTCGAAGTACTTTAGAAAAATGACGAAGGAATGCTCAGCTGTTTTCTACTCTTGTAGTATCGAAGAAACTTGAGATTTCACTGAGAAGACCCATAAACACTTCACTTTAGCGTAGAAAAAAATCATTTATTATTTGTTCAACGTTAATCAATATACTTCACATTTACTCTGAAACGCATAAAGGAGTTAATTCAGTTTTTTAGCGACTTTGAAATGCTAAGGATAAATATGGGTTTTTCAAGTACTTTTAGAATAGGATCTTGTAATTATTATACCAGCTTTGGGTCATAAATATTAGTCCTCGTTTTGTTACTTAAAACTGAATTAATCAAAACTATATTTTTTATTAAAAAGGAAAGAAAGAAAGAAAGAAAAGAAAAGAAAAACGAAAAAACGTTTAACTAAGTTCTCGTAACATCATGCTTTTGCTAGCTATGACTTTTTAAAAATAGTTAATTCGATTCAAAAATGCAATACATAGTTTTCGATGAACGTTTGAAACACACAATTTTCAGATTCCTGATAAATTGTCTAAAAAAACCTTTTTTTCTCGAAAAACAACTCCTTCAGGTTTTGACCATAGCAGGTACTTACACCAAGTGTAGTATTTTGTCAATGTTGGTGAGAAAGTGTTAGCAGAGAGATTCCCATGAGATGTTTTTTAAGGTCACAGACAGTCGAAAAAAGAACCTTGTCGGATGTTTACTCTAAGCAGGTACCGGTTAGTTGGTGCACAATCTTTTTACTTATTCTTGTTTAGTTTCCAGATGACTACAGCTTTGAAGAAAGGTAAGTAGATCAGGTTGTTTTTCTAGACGTCGGTCGCATACGTAATTGGTAATTCAGTCGTTTTATTGCCATTAATTCTACTTGTGAGATCCAGTATTTTCATCGGCATCTTTGCTGATGAGGCCGAATTATTTTTCTGCTAAAAAGGGCTTGGTAACATTAAACTCGTTCTAATTCATCTATTAGATCTAAAAAGAGTGTCTACTCCCAATTTGAATCGACTTCTGATAGCTTTTCTGATAAATTTGACTCAAAAACTGACGAGAAGTAGGAAAATACAAAGCTGTGTTCACTCAAACGAAATTCTGAAGCTATAAATTCTGTGCTTTAAGCAATTAAAACCAATTAAAGTGTTACTGTAATTACGCTAGTTTTCGTACACCTTTGAGATTCAAGGACAAAAACAGCGACATGCAGTGTCAACAAACGCTAATGGGGACCGGTCCATTTTTCCTTTCTTCATAAAACCAATACGTCATCAGTTTGATTGACACGGAAGCCCTTTTAGTGTCCTCAATAAAGTCTATTAAGGTATCGTATGCTCAGGTTTAGACTCGATTGCCTTTGTATCAATACAGACATGGATTGATAATTGGTTTTGATCAGCGGACGATATGCCAGTAGATGGATTGTGCCGACATTCTCTATTCATTGTCGTAAGACCAGCATCACTAGGTCCTGAAAGAGCGCACGTAACTTGGTTTGTCCGTAAACATGTTGGAATGAAAATGTTTAAGGTGTTGGAACTTGGTAGCTAAATATTTTAAAGTTAAAACTTCCGTTTTTTAGAAGTTGCTCTTGAACGAAGGGCCAGTGAGAGGGTGCTATACGTGAGAGTTAAAAACTTATAATCAAGATGCAACATTAGCTTAGTTAATGCTTCATAGAACACCATGGCTGTTTAATTACCCCATATGACCAAACTTAAAAACACTGCATCCATTTGGAAGGGATTTTTATTTTTATTTTAACCGCATAATAAGTCCAATATTTACATCTGGATAAACAGATTTCCAAAAGTTGTTGATATTTCGCCATTTTCGTTTACGTTTTCCTAATGTGGTGATAATTGCAAGTCTTTGATGATCAGAGTTCTTGTACTTAGAGACCCATTACAGCTATTAGATAGTTTACCGTTCATAATACACGCTCTGTTTTATTACCATTTGCGTACCACACTGGTGAAAGTTTAGGGCCACAGCAACGCCCTTTGCTAAAAATACCCGCATTTATCTCAAAAAAAAAAAAAAGAAAAACCGTTTTATAACTTTTTCTATAAATATTTTATTGGAATATACTGCTACCGCTAACTTTGAATTAATTTCCCATTGTTTCTGTTCATCCAATCACAATGGATTCTATCAACAGACGGCTGGACATTAGCTATCTAGACTTGGCTATCTAATGACTTCAAACTGCTTTTTTGATGAACCATTGAATCAGCTGAATAAGGAACT